>CM055265.1:163576596-163643895 GCA_029237695.1 Conchocele bisecta | reverse complement strand
GATGATAAGCCATTAAACATCATTCTTTAATAAATACTAGTTGTTAGTAATCTTGTGGAGCTAACCTAGTTTCGGTATGTTCAGTACTTTGATTAGTCTACTAGCCAAAAGGTGAACCTAAACATGTTGAGTCGATTTAATATATACATGTAGGTCCGAAGTTCTCAGAAACTGCCGGATGGCCATTTGTATATGTGTAGCATTTTTGTCGAGCCCGCTGGCGGAAAGCCAGACATAGTGATCACTATGACGTCTGGGTGTCTGTCCTTAGAAGTTTGTGTTGTTATAAAATCTGTGTTAAAGTTTTTACATACCTTATATCTCTACAATCGTTACACCAATTTAGTTCAAACTTCCAATACTTCCTTTTCGTCATTCATATTTTCATTCTATAGCCTGCCCATGCGGTGCACATGCCCAAGGTCAAGGTCAAATGACTTGAAATTTGTGTTATATTTTTTACATACCTTATATCTCCACAACGCTTACTCCGATTTACTTCAAACTTCAAATAATTCTTTATTATCATACATATTTTCATTCTATAGCCCACCCATGCGGCTGACATTCCCAAGATCAAGGTCAAATGACTTTACAATTTGCGTTAAAGCTTTTACATACCTCCACAACCCTTAATTCAAACTTCAAATAAACACACTCTGAGATCATCAAATGCCTCGGAGGGGGCTCGACATGCAGGCCGCGGCCATCTGGTTCTTAATTTACCTAATTAGCATATTAATTGGGTTGAGATACAAAATAAGGAATAGCTCCCTTAATAATTCACATAGAGACTTTGTTTTTGTCTCTATGCCCATGTTTTCGATACTAAGGAATCTATCTAACAAAATGTCAGTGACCTAATCCCATTCAATGACGGCAAATCCAATATGGCCGCATATATGAGGCAGTGCATCCTAAATTTGATGATCGTCTTCTTTTAAAGTTTCTGCTTATGATATCAGAAGCATGTAAAGCATCTTACAATTTCAGTCATACAGAGCCATTCCAACAACATTAAATCCAATATGGCCACCGTGAAAATCAGTTAGAGTTTGATGTAAAGGCCAGTCTATAGGCTAGCAAATTGCAAAATCAGAAATAGCTCACTTAATAAGTCACATAGAGACTTTGTTTTGGTGTCTACAGCCATGTTTTCGAAACCAAGGAATGTATCTAGCACTATGTCCTTGGTGTAGTCCCATTCACTGACATTAAATCCAATATGGCCACCGCATATGAGCAAATCCGTCTTAAAAACGTTGTAATTTGAGAACCGTCTTCATTTATTATGTATGTGCAGGAGTGTGTGATATCAGAAGCAAGTAAACATATATTCCAATTTCACTCCTTTAGAGCCACGCCAACTGAATATGGACGCCGTGAAAATTAGTTATAATTTCATGTAAAAGCCACTCAATAAACTAGCATATTTATTAATTAGTTCATATATCACCTAGTGACTTTGGTTTCTACATCCATGTGTTTGATACCAATGAATTTATATATCATAGTTTATTGCCTATAATGTTATTGAATGTCGGTGAATCACACATCCATGAAGCACTTATATTGCCTCATGAAGTGCATTCCTCGATCCAGCAGCTTGGCCACACACCACTATGTATCTTATGGAAACGTATGTACGCATATAACATCACAGCACATTCACGCTATTATCTAAACACACTTTCTGTAGTCATACATGTACATGCACGTGCAATTCGAGTATTAAAACACCATTATGTCGCTGCAACATACACTACTCTATGCATGAAGCATCTTCATTTTGTCATACAGCATATTGTCACGTCTGATACACATTATTATGAAGTCTAACACATTATGTCATCCCGAATCATAGGCATATGGCAATGCAACACAGAGCGTTAATTTATGTAGTATGAGATAAATATATATGTTCGCACAATGAGTAGTTTGGTCATTTAATACTAGCTGGCATAGATAGAGAAAGTATATATTTGACAACAGAACACGGGTCTCAAATTGTGAAATATATACATATGATCATGGTACCTGTTGGCTGATGTACCTGGATGTGTAATTAACTGTTTGATATTTGAATCATATATCGCCACACATCAATTATTTTGCGCCGTCATGTTACCATATAACGTTTTCCTGCATTTCCCACCTCATGACATATGTTTTCTGGTTTCTGAGACCACATGCATAGATCATAGTTCTTTGTCACTAAGTCGTGCTCATATGACTATAGCACATGTTGTTCAGTCGCTGAAAAACATTTATTTCACCACTAAACATGTCATGTTATGAATACCTGTGTGTAGTAGGAATCTATGTGACCTGTTAAAGGCGATGATTCGTCACCATCGCACAGTTTATATTGTCAACGCTTACTGGGATACTTAGATTTTATTATGTTAAAAATTAATTTCCGGAGGATATATTGTATATACTGCAGTTGGAATTGGCATACTGGGTTGGCACTGCGCTATACTGGTTGTTGTTGGAAATGTACACATTGTCACCAAAACTACGGTAAGTGAATAGATGCAAAATTTTACAAATTATGTCAACTTCAAGGTTGAATCCCTCGCATACGATGGCAATGTTGGATTTATGTCCGTTAACATGATTGTATGAGCTTGTGATTATGTTACAGAGATATTTTGGCTATGAAAACATAGGTAGACACTAACTCGAAGTCTCTTTGATCTATTAAGGGAGATATTTATGATTATTTGATTTCACCTAATTAATATGCTAATTAAGTCAATTAAGAAAAAGTATAAACGTATGTAAATGGGCATCCGGCAGTTTCTGAGTCCGTTGGACCTATATATTACATTTACCCTTTAAAACTTTGTGGTACTCGACATTGTTAGGTTCACAATTTGGCTCCTGGACTAAATATGACGATATTATGCTGTATTTTCATTGGCTACCTATGCCGTGCGAACGAGATGCTATCTCGTTGGAACGAGATGCTAACATTGTAAAGTAAACGCAATTATATATAAAAAATAAATGAATTATTCAAATTGAATTATTTTAGTTCATTCATGACACTTTCCAGTCACCAAACTTTAAATGGCCTTCATTCTTGTTAAAGTAAACTTTCTTTCAATCACTCAATCAGGACGCTTCAGGGTATCACATGACCAGTTGATGAACGTTATGCAGAAGATTTACAAACAGATATTTGTAGGAAGGTATAACATTTAAATGATATTAAATGGACCGCCAGCTGATAAATGGTACTTACCTCATGTCGTATGCGGCCTGCGTAGACCCAGATATAACTGCGCAACCGCGTAGTCTGATCTGGGTCTACACAAGTCGCCACTACTTCAGTTAAAATGTGGCCCTTATTAACAGTTTCAATGAATGTCTGATGGTATGAGCACGCTTGATGATCGGGATCTGCACTGTACTCGGAGGTACACTTTCTCGGCCTGCGGCCAATATTATTAGACAAGAGGGGATAGAGCGTTCGTCCATCTACGTACATTAATAACACCTTTCATTTGTCAATAATTCATGAACTGCTTCACCGATTTTGATAATATTTGGCCACAATGTGTGTCTAGGGATGGTGCTTTGTTTTGCATACCGTCCAAGGTCAATATCACTGAGGACTTGATGTGTTTTTTTGGTGTTTTGTTTTATTAAGACTGCCTGCGAGGGGACTAGCTTCATTTAGCGATGCCAGTTCTTGATTTTCTTAGTGGAACTGTTGCCATGCATTCTGGTACCAAGCTGAAATCAGCAATACAACTGACTTGTGTTGTCCATCCATCCAAATGTATGTCTTTCATGATCCCCTCGCTGATAGGCAATATGGTATATCGCGTTAGTCCATGTACGTACGTGTGGCTCCATATAAATGTTCTTTCCAGATTTGGGTCGTGGTCGTACAGAGATTCAGCAGTTTTTGGGTCACAGGTGTATATTACAGTCCCAAATTTGGGCTATTGTATTCAACAGTGATCCATAAAGTGGCGAATCTCGCCTTATGCAGGTCTTTGTTGTGCAAAATACTAGTAAGCCTTGTTTGTACTGATACACTCGGTTATAACCAACGTTCTGGTTACTATGGAACCCAAATAAATACTGGTTCCCATCGTAACCCGGTGGGCGGCAGGTGGGATCATGCTGATGGGTAATTTAACGATCGGGGTTCATCCTTACCGGAATCCCGACTGGAGACCTGGGGCCCGTTTCACTAAACTTTGTACGACTAAAATGTTCGTAAGTGCAAAATTATGATAGTCTGAAAATTTCACATTAACAACTTTTTCTTGTAAACAAATATTGGATTTACATTTATTGAGCATAGGCTGCATATGCAGCCTATGCTCAATAAATGTAAATTCATCAATTGAAATTTCCAGACTATTCTAAATTTGCACTTACGAAGATTTTAGTCGTAAGAAAGTTTAGTGAAACGGGCCCCAGGTTTGGCCCTCATATACGTCTTTGGCATTTTGTATGTGGCAGTTGAATCTGGTTATACATGTACCCCTTGTGTGGGTATTACAATTATTCGTAATCCTATTACTTTTAGGGGAAGGGGCCAAGTGGCTTTGGTGTGGTATGGTTAGGTTATTCTGATTTCATGGTTGAATATATATGTTTTTGATGTAAATATTCCGTTCTGATTTGATTTTGGGATTTTGGGACCCACCCCCCCCCCCCCCCCTCAAATATAGATTTAATACGGGATCAAACCCGCTGGCTAGGCATTAAATGGGATCCCCAACCCCCATTTTTAGCTCACCTGAGTGAAGCTCATGTGAGCTATTGTTATTAGCTCACCTGAGCGAAGCTCATATGAGCTATTGTTACCGCAATGTGTCCGTCGTCCGCCGTCGTCGTCCGTGAACATTTTCAAACGTCTTCATCTCGGTAACCATTGGGCCTATAGTCACCAAATTTCGTGGTCATGGTCCTTAGGTAGGGGGATTAGAAAATTGTTAAAATGACGTCATTACGTAATCCAAAATGGCTGCCGTCTAAAAATAGCACAAATTCTTCAAAAATCTTCTTCTGAAGAACCGCCAACCGGATTTCGACTAACTTTGGTCGGAATGATCGATGTACAATGCTCTTTCAAAGTTGTTAAAATGGTGACCCCCGGCGTCAAAAATGGGGTGGCCCGTGGGGTCAAATTGGTGTCAAATTTTATTTTTGACCGAATATGGTCATGTCATATATCAAATTGAAGGTATCAACGAGGCAATCACTCTGGTGCATTTTCTGTCGAAATGGGATGGTTATGTCATCCAAGATGGCCGCCGAAAGGTCAAAAGGTCGTTCTTTTATTAGAGATTTCAAAATTCTTCTTCACATGAACCGCTTGGCCCATGGTAGTCAAACTTAAAAGTTATGGTCCATGGGTGAAGCCTTTTCAGATTTGTTAAAATGCAGGTCATCGCTAATCCAAGATGGCCACCATCTAAAAATAGCATAAATTCTTAAAAAATCTTCTTCTCATGAACCACTAGCCGGATTTCGATGAAACTTGGTAGGAATGATCGATGTACAATGCTCTTTCAAAGTTGTTAAAATGGTGACCCCGGGGTCAAAAATGGGCGTGGTCCGTGGGGTCAAATTGGAGACGAATTTTATTTTTTGACCGAATATGGTCATGTTATATATCAAATCGAAGGTATCTATGAGGCGATCACTCTGTTACATTTTTTGTCGAAATCAGATTGTTATGTCATCCAAGATGGCCGCCGAAATGTCAAAAGGTTGTTCTTTTATTAGAGTTTTCAAAATTCTTCTTCACATGAACCGCTTGGCCCATGGTAGCCAAACTTAACAGTTATGGTCCATGGGTGAAGCCTTTTCAGATTTGTTAAAATGGAGGTCATCGCTAATCCAAGATGGCCGCCATCTAAAAATAGCATAAATTCTTAATAAATCTTCTTCTCATGAACTGCTGGCCGGATTTCGACGAAACTTGGTAGGAATGATCCATGTACAATGCTATTTCAAAGTTGTGAAAATGGTGACCCCGGGGTCAAAAATGGGTGTGACCCGTGGGGTCAAATTGGGGTCAAATTTTATTTTTGATCGAATATGCTCATGTCATATATCAAATTGAAGGTATCGATGAGGCGATTGCTCTGGTGCAATATTTGTCGGAATCAGATGATTATGTCATTCATGATGGCCACCAAAAGGTCCATTTATTCGAGATTTTGAACTTCTTTTTCTCAGGAACCACATGGCCGATGCTGGCCAAACTTCATAGGAAGTTAAGATCCTTGGGTGAAAGCATTTTCAGATTGGGTAAAATGAGTAATCGCTTAATCCAATATGACCGCTATCTATAAATAGCACAATTTTTTTTAAACACATGAACTCAATGTCACATTCTCCTCTGGTGTTCATGGAGTCAGGTGAGCGAATTAGGGCCATCATGGCCCTCTTGTTGTACTTGTAGAGGTAATATATGGGATTTACTACTAAACCCATTGACCCGGCCTTAAATGACCTTAGCTGTTGATAGGCCGTTAAACCCCAGTAAACAAAACATAAATGGCGATAAACACCAACAAACACACAAACACTTTTTAACTTAGCCATTTTTTTTTACATTTTTGTATACAATTCTATATAGGGTACAGAGTTTGTGTAACTCCTCTGAAACCGTTCAGTCAATCGATCTGAAACTATACACATGTCTTCTACACATGTTGAAGATGTGCACCTTGGTGTTTTTATGCCGAACAAATATCACCTTTTTAACTTAGCAATTTTTTAGCTCCCCTGCACGAAGTGCATAAGAGCTTATGGCATACCCCTGGCGTCGTCGGCGTCAGCGTCGTCCACAAACTTAACGTTGGGTAAATGTCTTATAACTTCTGTTTCCTTTCATGGAACACCTTGTTATTTCATACATGCATTCCTCAGATGACCCTCTATCATGCTGTAGCAAATCCATGACCCACCACCCAACCCTTACCCCAAGGTCAAGGTCACAAACTTAGCACATTCATAAACTTAACGTTGGGATAAATGTTGTGTAACTTCTGTTTCTTTACAGGGAACGCTTTGATATTTCCTACATGCATTCATCTGATGATCCTCTATTGTGCTACAGCAAATCCATGACCCCCCCCCCCCCACACACACACACCCTTTCCCCAAGGTCACACACTTAGCACATTCATACATGCATTCCTCATGTAAATAGCTATCATACTGTTTCCTTTCATGCAACGCCTTGATATTTCAAACATGCATTCCTCAGATTATCCTCTATCATGCTGTAGCAAAGCCATGACCCACCACCCAACCCTTAACCCAAGGTCAAGGTCACAAACTTAGCACATTCATAAACTTAGCATGGGGTAAATTTCTTATAACATCTGTTTCCTTTCATGGAACGCCTTGATATTTCATACATGCATTCCTCAGATGACCCTCTACATGCATTCATCTGCTGACCCTCTATCATGCTGTAGCAAATCCACGATCCACCACCCAACCCTTACCTGAAGGTCGATGTCACAAACTTAGCATGTTCATAAACTTAACGTTGGGGTAAATGTTGTGTGACTTCTGTTTATTTACAGGGAACGCCTTCATATTTCATACATGGATTCATCTGATGATACTCTATCGTGCTGTTGCAAATCCATGACACACCGCCCATCCTTTACCCCAAGGTCAAGGTCACAAACTTAGCACATTCATAAACTTAACGTTGGGGTAAATGTTGTGTAACTTCTATTTATTTACAGGGAATACCTTCAGATTTCATACATGCATTCATCTGATGAAACTCTATCGTACTATAGCAAATCCATGACCCACCTCCCACCCCTTTCCCCAAGGTCAGGGTCATAAACTTAGCACATTCATAAACTTAAATGTCTTATAACATCTGTTTTCTGTCATGGAACGCCTTGATATTTCATACATGCATTCCTCAGATGACCCTCTATCAAGCTGTAGTAAATCCACGACTCACCACCCAACCCTTACCCCAAGGTCAAGGTCACAAACCTAGCACATTCATAAATTTAACATTGGGGGTAAATGTTGTGTAACTTCTGTTTATTTACAGGGAATACCTTCATATATCATACATGCATTCATCTGATGAAACTCTATCGTACTATAGCAAATCCATGACCCACCCCTTTCCCCAAGCTCAAGGTCACAAACTTAGCACATTCATAAACTTAAAAATAACGTTGGTTAAATGTCTTATAACATCTGTTTCCTTTCATGAACACCTGATCATACATGCATTCCATCAGATGATACTCATTGTGCTATACCAAATCCATGCCTTGATTTCACATGCTTCATATGTACTTCTATTGACCCACCCCTTACCACAAGGTCAAGGTCACAAACTTAGCACATTCATAAACTTAACATTGGGGTAAATGTCTTATAACATCTGTTTCCTTTCATGGAACGCCTTGATATTTCATACATGCATTCATCTGATGATACTCTATTGTGCTATAGCAAATCCATGACCCACCCCTTACCCCAAGGTCAAGGTCACAAACTTAGCACATTCATAAACTTAACGTTGGGGTAAATGTCTTATAACATCTGTTTCCTTTCATGGAACGCCTTGATATTTCATACATGCATTCATCTGATGATACTCTATTGTATAGCAAATCCATGACCCACCCCTTACCCCAAGGTCAAGGTCACAAACTTAGCACATTCATAAACTTAACGTTGGGGTAAATGTCTTATAACATCTGTTTCCTTTCATGGAACGCCTTGATATTTCATACATGCATTCCTCAGATGACGCCCCGTGCAGGCACCGGGGCGGGATCAACTGATCCTAAGAATAGTGCTGCAGTAGCCATTGCTTGTCGTAAAAGGCGACTACTAAATGGCTTAACGATTGGGTTCATACTTTCCGGAACCCACTATACCGGATTTGGCCCTCATGTACATTTTTTGGCTTTCTTGTATGTGAGAGTTGAGTCAGGCTATGCCCCATATATAAAAGTAAGATTAGCGCTAATCCTATTACTTTTAGGGGATGGGATAAATGATGCTGGTGTGGCGAGGGCCTGGCACCAGATCAGGTTGTTCTAATTTCAGGACTGAATATATATTTTGATTGTAAATATTGAGTTCTGAAGTTGGGATTTACCCCCCTCGGACAGGTGGATACGGGACTCGACCCCGTTGACCCGTCTGCGTGTAGACTCCCTGAGGCTTGTACCTCTATGTCAGAAAAGCGGACGTTAAACCCTATTCACTCACTCACTCACTCCTCAGATGACCCTATATCATGCTGTAGCAAATCCACAACCTACCACCCAACCCTTGCTCCAAGGTCAAGGTCACAAACTTAGCATGTTCATAAACTTAACGTTGGGATAAATGTTGTGTAACTTATGTTTCTTTACAGGGAACACTTTGATATTTCCTACATGCATTCATCTGATGATCCTCTATTGTGCTACAGCAAATCCATGACCGCCCCCCCCCCCACACACACACACCTTTCCTAACACACTTAGCACATTCATACATGCATTCCTCATGTGAATAGCTATCATACTGTAGAAAATCACCAACTTAGTGCGTTCATAAACTTAACGTTGGGTTAAATTTTCTTTTACTTCTGTTTTCAGGGAGCGCATTGATATTTCATACATGCATTCATCTTAATATGCTATATTATGCTATAGCAAACCCACAACCCACCTTGCACCTCTGACCCCAATGTCAAGGTCCACCGCATGCCCCTTAACCCAGGGTCAATTACTATATAATATTCATGTTGTTTATGCAACTGTGCCAAGTTTGAGTGAAGGCTGCCAACAGGCGAGCTTCGTTGTCTTCTGACAACTCTTGTTCTATATTTGTGTATACAATTCTATATAGGGTACCGAGTTTGTGTACACAACTCCTCTGACACCGTTCAATCAATCGATCTGAAACTATGCACATGTCTTCTACACATATGGAAGATGTGCACCTTGGTGTTTTTATGCCGAAAAATATATTGTTTAAGATGATATCACCTTTTTAACTTTGACATTTTTTCTACATTTTTGTATCCAATTCTATATAATTTATACTTTGTACATCTCTACCTAAATTAGTATACCTGTTTAGAACAAGGCATTCTTGCTATCTTATATTTAAGGGTGTGAATTGGCTCGAAGTCCTTCCATACCCGGTGACCCAAACATGGGGATTCTATTATACGATAAGCAAGGGTGTCAGTAAAACAAAGTTAGTTTTGCACATGCACAGACACAGGCAGCCTATGATGTGATATTTGCCACTTTCAATAATGTAGGAGCCCAAATTTGGGATGCTACAGCTAGTTCACTAAACTTTGTACGACTAAAATGTTCATAAGTGCAAAATTATCATAGTCTGTAAATGTCACATTAACAATGTTTTCTTGTCAACGAGTATTGGTTTACATGTATTGAGCATAGGCTGCCTATACTCAATAAATGTAAATACATCATTGGAAATTTCCAGGCTATCCTAAATTTGCACTTACGAACATTTTAGTGGTACGAAGTTTAGTGAAATGGCCCCCAGTTTCTTAATAACTTGTGAACCACTTCCCCGATCTTAATAAATATGTGGCCGCAATGTCTGTCATGGGATGGTGCTTTGTTTCGCATATACCACACGTCTCAACACACAAGGTCAAGGTCACTGAGGACTGAGCGTTAGTGAGGTACAGGGGTGGGAACTTTCAGGATATATATCTATGAAATCAGGATTTGAGGTTCCTGATAATTGCAGAAAAATACTATGGCTTCCACATGGAAAGCACACTTTTATGCATTACAGTGAGTGCAGAAATATGTTTGTTTAGCCATTTTCAGGATTTGGCATTTGGAAATTCTCCCGTCCCAGGATTTGTATGCCAAACTATAATGTACGCAATGGCGGTCATCTTGGATTTCAAAATTGTGGAAGTTCCACAAAGATGTGGCAAGCGTGACTAAACATGTGCTTGCCTCCACCCCCAGCTAGCTAGAATCCAAGTCAGATGTCGGGCACATCGATGTCTACATTGGAGTCCGAAAGTTTCTCGATTACACTGGCGCAGACGTATGGAACGCCAAATCTACATAAACTCAAATATATATTGCTAGCAACAAATATTTGGAGCTAGCAATAAATATTTTGAGAGCTCTCGAAATCATTTGGAGAGCTCTCGAAATAAATTAATGATATCTCGAAATCATTTGGAGAGCTCTCGAAATCATTTGGAGCGAGCATTATATAACATTTGATTTGGAGAGCTCTTTAAATCATTTGGAGAGCTCTCGAAATCAATTAATGATATCTCGAAATCATTTGGAGAGCTCTCGAAATCATTTGGAGCGAGCATTATATAACATTTGATTTGGAGAGCTCTCTAAATCATTTGGAGAGCTCTCGAAATCAATTAATGATATCTCGAAATCATTTAAAGAGCTCGCGAAATCATTTGTAGTGAGCATTATATAACTTTGATTTTGGAGAGCTCTCAAATCATTTGGAGCTATCTCTAAATCATTTGGAGAGCTCTCGAAATCATTTGGAGAGCTCTCGAAATCAATTAATGATATCTCGAAATCATTTAGAGAGCTCTCGAAATCATTTGTAGCGAGCATTATATAACTTGATTTGGAGAGCTCTCTAAATCATTTGGAGCTATCTCTAAATCATTTGGAGAGCTCTCGAAATCATTTGGAGAGCTCTCGAAATCAATTAATGATATCTCGAAATCATTTAGAGAGCTCTCGAAATCATTTGTAGCGAGCATTATATAGCTTTGATTTGGAGAGCTCTCTAAATCAAGATTATATAATGCTCGCTACAAATTATTTCGAGAGCTCTCTAAATGATTTCGAGATATCATTAATTGATTCGAGAGCTCTCCAAATGATTTAGAGATAGCTCCAAATGATTTAGAGAGCTCTCCAAATCAAATGTTATATTGCTCGCTCCAAATGATTTCGAGAGCTCTCCAAATGGTTTCGAGATATCATTAATTGATTTAGAGAGCTCTCCAAATATTTATTGCTAGCTCCAAATATTTGTTGCTAGCAATATATATTTGAGTTTATGTAGATTTGGCGTTCCATACAGACGCGTGGGCACATACCTTATATGTTACATAGTGCGACCAGCACGCGTTGATCATGGTGATGATATCAATGTCAATGTGATGATCATGGTCAAGGTCACTGAGGACTGAGCGTTAGTGAGGTACAGGGGTGGGAATGTTCAGGATATATCTATGAAATCATGATTTGAGGTTCCTGATAATTGCAGAAAAATACTATGGTTTCAACATGGGAAACACACTGTTAACATTAGTGAGTGCGGGCATATATTTGTTTAGTCATTTTCAGGATTTGGTATTTGGAAATTTTCCCATCCCAGGATTTGTATGCCAAACTATGTACGCAATGGCGGTCATCTTGGATTTCAAAATTGCGGAAGTTCCACAAAGATGTGGCAAGCGTGACTAAACATGTCCTTGCCTCCACCTCCAGCTAGCTAGAATCCAAGTCAGATGTCGGGCACATCGATGTGCACATTGGAGTCAGAAAGTTTCTCGATTACACTGGCGCAGACGCACGAGCACATACCATATATGTTACGTAGTGCGATCTGCACGCGGTGATCATGGTGATGAGATCAGTAGCCTATTTCATCAACATTGCAAAGTATACTTTAGTAGCAAAGTATACTTTGAGGGAGAAATTTTCAATTTTATGATACATTTATTAATTTTTATTATACTGAATTTATTACATTATCACAGCCATTATGGCTGTGATAATGTAATAAATTCAGTATAATAATTCTGCATACTTTTAATCATGAAATACATGCATTTGTTAGTTCTATATGAAATAATGCATTTCAGGAAAAATAAATGATTACTCCCTCGAAGTATACTTTGCTAGTAAAGTATACTTTGCAATGTTGATGAAATAGGCTACAGATCGTGCAGCGTGAGGTGCTAGATCACGTTGGTTTGTCTCGAGATGAAAGCAGCGGGCATGCAGGTACATTTCTGTGTAGATGGATTACTTGGTTTCACTGATATGGGATATATAGTGCGTTTCACATATTATCTCGCCCTTTCTTCTAATTTAAAAATTGTTTGTTAGTCAACACGTGTTTTGTTGCTCCCTTGATACCCTAACAATATTGTCTTTGCCTTACAGTGAGTTTTGTTTATAGCTGATGCGAGGAGACGTTTGTGAACAAGGCACTGACATGAGGAAACGGTATGCAATTGTGACCAAACAAACTATACAACGTCAGAAGAAAATAAGGATGGGCTGCATTGAACATAAAGACAATGATACAAATAAATGTGATTATAAGTTTAGTACGTACATCCACACTTTCCTGTTGACAGCTAAATTTGTCCAATGTACGTTCAAATCAGTGGGATTTGAATTACAAAGGGTAACAACGCTGCCAAAACGAAGGTTTGATGTACAAGTACTTTTAAATGTTGTTTATTATAGTGTCGCCCCATATAGAAAGGGCCAGCCAATTTTGACTTGTGAGACACTAATCTCTGAACAACAGTACTTCTCACTTGGCATCAGGTAGGCAGGCAAATGGTAGAATTTATTATGTCTGCAGAAAAAAATGTTCGGGATACATATGTAGTCGCCACCCCGTCCGTCCGTCTGAGCTTCCGGGTACCTGCTATTTATGTTACCGTAAGTTGGATTGGCTTTAAACTTCATCTGTTTATTAGTCAACTTCCATCTTTTCATTCTGTGGCCCACTCATGTGGCCTCTGTGCCCAAGGTTAATGCCAATTAACAGTTTGCGCTATTTAAAAAATGTTTTGTATGCGTTAAAGTTGATGCGGGTTACATCCATCAGTGTTTCTGCTTTCTTGTTTAGCTAGCTGATTGCTCGCCAACCGGACATCAGCCCGAGTGAAGACTCGAACCTTCGACTTCCCGGTTGCGATGTGGACGCCTTATCTACTGACTATATATGCCACGCCAACTGGAGCATGTACTAAACTTGATCAGCGTTATCTGACAATATGCATCCACTCCACAAACATAATGCTACACCACGGCAGAGCAATTTAGGTTACAATTCAGTTTTTACATGTTTACCTGTTTCTTGAGCTGTACCTAGACGTATTGTCTCCCTGATCCATCTTGATTTGTTTCTGTTACACCGATTTGATGGTAACCGTCTGGCTAGAATTGTATTTTGTCACTTTTCCAGTGTTTATTTAATATCTGTCTGTAAACTGGTTGACTGTACTGGCTGTCACGACATCGTTATAGAGGTATATTCCAAGTGTTTACTACTCTTTGGGAGAATGTATGACGGCGTATATCGAGTCGAAACTGCATTTTCTTAAAATAATTGAGTGTCCTCTTGTCCTCCTGTCTGAGTTCAGTTTGAATAGTTGTTCCCAGTTTGCTTTGTCTACCCCATTGAGAACATTGTATACTTCTACCATATCTGCTATTTTCCTCCTGTACTTTAGTGATGCTATTCCTAATTCCTTCATTCTTTTTTTCGGTATAACATTTGTTTTGGATGGTTCTTAATAATTTAGTTGAAAGTTTCTGTACATTTTATTATCCCATCTCGTAGCGAAAATGGAATATAGGGATGCAAATGCCGTCGGTCCGTCCGTCCATCCGTCTGTCCGTCACGTTTTACATGTTGCTATAACTTCGTTAGCGTATGACCGATGAATTCAAATTTCATGTACATGTTTATTGTCATCCGTATTTTCATTCCCCCACCCCATCCATGCTCCCCGTGCCCATTTTCAATTTCAAATAACTTTTAAATTTCATATTCACTAGATTTTCACATTCTCATGTAACTTCTTTATTGTATGACCGATTAGCTTTAAACGTCATGTAAATGTTTATTATCATTCATATATTCATTGCTCACCCATCCATGCTCCCCGTTCCAACGGTCAAGGTCATTTATCTTTAAAATCACATTCATTAGATGCGTGCGCGTTTCACCATTCCCATATAACGTTTTAATATTTACTTTATGAGCGATTGACTTTTAATTTACTTCATGTGCATGTTTCTCATCATTCATATGTTCATTCCCTGCCAGACCCATGCTCCCCACGTTCCCAACGTCAAGATCAACTAATTTTGAAATTTCACATTCAATATATATGCGTGCGAGTTTCTCAAAACTTCATGCGCATGTTTCTCATCATCATTTATATTTTCATTACCCGCCCCACCGATGCTCTCTCCGTGCCCAAGGTCAAGATCAAATAAAATCTCACATTCAATTATAGATGCGTGCTCGTTTCTTCATCATCATATAACTTCTTTACTGCATGAGCGATTGTCTTGAAATTGAATGTGCATGTTTAATTATGATCCAACCACCATGTTGGTGCAGCGATGGGATACATGTCGTTGCTGGCGTTCCTGTATTAGTATACACATTTGTTTGTACATTACCAACGATACATTTGAGGCATGTCCTAGATGCGTCTAAATAGAGATTTGTATAAATTGATGAGGAACACTACTTTATCAATGTGTTGCAATGTTCTCATGATAACTCCAAGCATTCTATTGGACCTTTTCACGTGAGTGAGTTTAGTATATGCAGGGGATGCGGAAGTGGGGGGAGGTGGGGGGCACCAATAATGTTGTTGGGGGGGGGGGGGGGGGGTGTCAATAATTCTGTAATAAAGCACATATTCTCATCCTCAAACTTGGTGTAGAATGCAGGCAATAGCGTTTCACGCCTCTTAGATTCCGTCTCTGATATGCTCCATACTTTAAATTGACCCTCTCTTGAAATCAGACGAACACGTACGCTCCCGGCTCATCATGTTCTATAAAATCATCCACTACATATATATATATAGTTGCTATCCACCCACCGAATAATCTCCTCATATCCTCAGACCCTAGAACCAGAAAAAAACACATATAAACATACACACACATTCATGCCGAAAAAGACTCATATACATATTATTTATACCCACGAACAGTAACACAATGTACCTTCAGCAGACACAGTGGATGGGTTTACAGTCCTGATCCCTGTGTCTGTCCTCATTCCTATATACCACCCATAATTGACCTCCGATGTAAATAGTTTTAACCCAACACAAAAATAATTAGAAAAATAAATAAAATAATATATAAATAAAATAATATATGTTGTCATGTCCATTCACTGAGCACTTTTGGCCAAAATATGCATGTTTTATAAATCACCTAAAAACAGGTATAACATTGTATATACATGGCGCGGGTCGGCACTAAATCTTCAGTTTATGAAGGAGTGCTGTAACTCTGAAGAAGAAAAAGATTTCAAAAATTTCCGGGGGAGTATGCCCCCGGACCACCCTAGCAACATCGGACCATTTGGGCCCTTGCGATTGCCCCCCCCCCCCACCCCCCTCCCCACCCCCAATAATTTTCCGGTTCCGCCGCCTATGATATGTGATGTAAATTTTAGTTTATATATTAGTCTATGAATACTCCTAGATAGTTTTCTTCATGGACTGTTTGTATTTTTATTTCACCACCGGGTTGTTTCATTGTGTAGTTTGTGTACTCTGAGTCTGCTCTTATGTCATATGCTTACATTTTGCGGCATTGAACAGTGACACAAAAGGCCCTCGTACATATTTAGTACCACCAGAGACATTCAAAACCGTGCCCAGTACGGCTATATATTTATATCTTTGGTACCACCATTTGTAAACCCTATTAAAGGGATTGCAAATGGTGGTAGATATGTATGAAGTTCACATGCTGCAACCTCTAGAATTAACATATATATGTCAGCCATATTCGACAGAAAGTAAAAGACAACCAATCATTATAGATTATACCTGTCTGTTTCTTTTATTTATGTATTGTTTGACATTTTCAATAATAAAAAACATTTTCTCTATTTAGTCTATTGTTGCCAATCAAGTCTATGCCGCCAATCAAGTTCGGCCTGAATTACCCGCGGTTTCGAAATGGCTGTGCAACCTAATCAAGAACTTCGTTTAGGTATTTACATGCACATGGAGATGGTGTCATCTCATTTAGATGGACCCATGTTGATTAGTATACTGTATGCTACCATTGAAGTGTAATCAGTGAGCATTGAAGAAAGTTAAACCTTATTAAAATTAATACTTACACTTCGGACCACTATCACTTCGGATCATTTATGTGCCAGATGCATTAATTAACGTAACTGTGCAAAACTGCCGTATCGTCCATGTGTCACAGTGGTAGAAAAATGTGCTTTGGCCGGGGCTGTGTTTACTGTGCCATCGCTCTAACCGACTGAGCTAGCCGAGCACGAATACACACCTCCACACAGCGTCGGCGAGTTATGTACCGTGACATACTCGCGCCCCCGGGCCAAATTGGACTTTAATTTTTCTCTGATTCCATATTATTGGTACATTTTGGGCAGTATTTATCAGTCACGGCCCCACGTTGGGCACCAAATATATGTCGCAGGGTGATTGGTGCTCCCCAGAATGAATAGTCATACTTCCGCTCTCGCTACAGTATGAAAGCGGTGCTCTATAAATATGTTAGCAACTTTCTTGGTTTGCGACGCGATTCGAGATGCGGCATTTTGGAATACGATTATGATCGAACTAGTATACAAACGGTCCTGAAATTATCTCTACAAGTACAATAAATCATTATTTTCTGACCTGCGCATATCAAAACATAATGGTATGGCGATGTTGTGCTTTTAAACGCGGGTTTTAAAAACGACCATCATATTTTCTGTGTATATCCCCGCATGTGAAACATTCAAATCTGGACCTAATCACGTGTTTAGTGGGCGGGGCTATAGCGACATACACATGACGTCATCCTACAACTTTTACTACGAACCCACCGGAAATAGTAAATAGTAAGCTCGTTTGCTTCTGTTCGGGTGTCAGTAATACGTCAAATTCGGCTTCAATAACTTCCTTTATTGTTTGGTCAATCACACTTAATTTTGAATTCAAGCTTTTTCTTCTAAAACCTTTGCCTTTCGTTTTAAATTGCTTGTCACAATGAACACATGTTGTGGCGGCCATTGTTTCACACGGTATGTCGGCATTCCAAATATGGCCGCCGCTACCATATATGGAAACTAGAGTAATCATGAGAGATCACGTGACTAAAGATGGCGGCGGATGGAAACGGCTGCAACGTCCAGACAATAATTTTGCGAATAAAGTCAAATATATCAACAAATAAACATATTTTTGGGCTGATTTTGCGAAATGGTTTATTGTATCCCCCGGACTCCGTCGGGGGATACTATGGATTTGACAGCGCGCCGCGTCCGCCGCAGACACTTCGAGGACACTCTTGTCCGGAGCATAACTCCACACCCTTTGGAATATTTTCATGATACGATTACAACATGCATAGACATGACGAAGGTGTGTCGCGGCACAAGAATGACAACTCTTGCATAGCTAATTTTTGAGTTATCTCCCTTTTTTGTTTCTCGCACTGATTTCGTGTCCGGAGCATAACTCCACCACCCTTTGGAATATTTTCATGAAACGTTACACATGCATAGACCACGACCCGAAGGTGTGTCGCGCACAAGAATGACAACTCTTGCATAGCTAATTTTTGAGTTATCTCCCTTTTTTGTTTCGCGCACTGATTGACCATAACTCGACCACCCTTTGGAATATTTTTATGAAACTTAACACATTCAATTAGACACGAACCGAAGGTGTGTCGTGCACAAGAATGACAACTCTTGCATAGCTAATTTTTTAGTTATCTCCCTTTTTTGTTTTCGCTCACTGATTTCCTGTCCGGAGCATAACTCGACCACCCTTTGGAATATTTTCATGAAACTTCACACATGCATAGACCACGACCCGGAGGTGTGTCGCGCACAAGAATGACAACTCTTGCGTAGCTAATTTTTGAGTTATCTCCCTTTTTGTTTTGCGCACTCTACAAACTGGACAATATGTATGAAGACCTGTTTTCTCGTCTGCTCTGTACACCTTTTCTCGTGTGCTCTGTACACCTTACCTGTAGAGAGAACAATAGAAACTGGGAGAACCATGTGCTAGCATGGGCTAGCATGTGCAGATGTCCAGTGCTTGACCACTGTTGACCAGGTAATTTATACAGGTAAATCACTACATTGGGTACTGTGTTGAAAATATTGTGGCATTATGTGACCTGTGCAGATTTTTGTAGATAAATATAGGACTATTAAAAAAAAATCTGGTCTCCAATAGCAAGCATTATTTTTTTTTCATTTTTTTTTTCATTTTTTTTTTTTTTTTTTTTCATTTTTTTTTTTTTTTTTTTTTATTTTTTTTTTCATTTTTTTTTCATTTTTTTTTTTTTTTTTTCATTTTTTTTTTTTTTTTTTCATTTTTTTTTTTTTCATTTTTTTTTCTTTTTTTTTTTTCATTTTTTTTTTTTTTTTTTTTTTCTTTTTTTTTTTCAAATTATTTTTAAATTTTTTGTCTAGTAGCATAAGGTCGTAAGTGCTTTATACAGACTATTCACCTGTGCATGTGCTAGCATGTGCAACTGACCACTGACCACTTACAGGTAATTTATACAGGTAAATGATTATATTACATTTCCGTAAACTGTGTTGAAATATTGTGGCATTATGTGGACCTGTGCAGATATATGTAGATAAATATAGGACTATTAAAAAAAAATTCTGTGCTCCAGTAGCAAGCATTATTATTTTTAAACTTTTTTTTTCCATTTTCTTTTTTTCATTTTTTTTTTTCAAATTATTTTTCAATTTTTGTCTAGTAGCATAAGGTGGTAAGTGCTATATACAGACTATTCACCTGTGCATGTGCTAGCATGTGCAACTGACCACTGACAAACTTACAGGTAATTTATACAGGTAAATGATTATATTACATTTCGTAAACTGTGTTGAAAATATTGTGGGAATATGTGGACCTGTGTATATATGATATGTAGATAAATATAGGACTATTAAAAAACATTCTGGGCTCCAGTGGGAGGGAGCATTATTCTTTTTCTTTTTTTTAATTTAATTTTTTTTTCCATTTTTTTTTTTACATTCTTTTTCAATTTTTTAACTGACCACTAACTTATTACAGGTAATTTATACAGGTACATTATTACATTTCCGTAAACTGTGTTGACAATATTGTGGCAAGTATGTGGACCGTGCAGATATGTGATAAATGGATATTAACAAAAATCTCGGCTCCGTACAGATATTTTTTTTATTTATTCATATTAATTTCCATTTTTTTTTTTTTACTTCTTTTTCAATTTTTTAACTGACCACTATATTACAGGTAATTTACGGTACATTATTACATTTCCGTCAACTGTGTTGAAAATTTGCATTATGTACCTGTGCGTATATGTACATAAATATAGGACTATTAACAAATTAATTCTGCGCTCTTAGTAGGCTTACACATGCATGACACCTAAAGGTGTACGCGCAATGAATGCAACTAAATGCTTGCAATCACTAATTGTTTAGTTATCTCCCTTTGTCCGTCACCGATTTTGTCTCCGGAGCATAACTCGATCACCCTTTTTTCAAACTACTTGTGTATCTGGGGAGGGGGATACACATGCGCTTGTCGACAAGCGTCCATTTCTAGTTTATATACATATACATATATGTGTAGATTATTTTTGTCACTTTTATCGATGTTTATGGGGAAGTATATTTTGCTAACGTGAATAATGAATAGAGCATTGTAGCGGTAATAGCCGATTACTGCTACGCATATTGTAGCTAGGTGCTCCCTAGACGGGGTTTTGGGTTGATGGACTTCTATTAGAGGAAGGCCATTTGGGGACGACCAAATTTATTGTCGGAAGAATAATCTGTAATATACTATATTATTCGATGTTTCTACTCCGATACCTGGCTGGCAACTCGTGACTTGATACCTGGCTGGAAAATGCTGGCCCAGTGATCCGCGCACGAGCAAGCCAGCAACTGCGCGCAACACAAGAGAGATGTGCAAAGAACCCAAACTGACATGATCAGAAAGCACAATGCAAACACAGAGCTCCAGATAAGCTGCGTATTTGTGTAAACACTAGTGGTGTAACGATATACCGGTATACCGGTATATTGCGATATGTCATCCTGACGATACGTATCGCAGTACGGTTTTTGTGTATCGCGGTACGGTTTTCGCGTTTCGCGATATTTACGCCATATTCTCGGTCACCATCTTGTGTTAAAATAATAGTGTAAAATTATTCAAAATCATTCAATACATAATTTTTAATATGACAGAAGTAAATATTTTGAATAAACACGCCACAATTAGATGACTAATACATGTAGCGAGTAATCTCGGACGTCCAATTTCTGTTGTGAACCATCATGTCGCCATTCGCGTTGACAGCATGACTTTGCATAAAAAAAACATATCACCGTTTAACATTAGCCCAGCACAGATTACTGTCTTATATACTGTGTTATTCCTATAAATTGTTTGATTTTGTCTTCCTCTGGTGCTACACACCAAACAAGGAGTTCGAAGTTATACAAATTTGCACTAAAAACGAACCTTCTAGAGCAAAATGTGCGTACGTGACAGTAGTCTTGTTCCGACTTAGGGGAGATAACTCTTGTTTACTAATGAACTTATTATAGTGGAACATTTATTTTTGAAAATAACTTTATAATAAACGGTTAAAGAAGGAATAATACTACGTACAGTAGTACTCGTTTAAAAGCTGTAGCAATATAATTGTTAACAAATTTAATACGATTTTGTGTTTATATTAATATTCCTTTTTAGGCACCATCTCGTTATTACATTCATACACATGACTCCATTTTCTTGTCCAACATGAAAACGCCAGCAGTAAAATAATTCAAACAAATTGGTGTCCCAGTGAAGGAAAGATTGTACTTTCGTTGTTAAATATGCAAGGGAGCCCTCACCCACCCCACACATTTTGCTATTGAACATACATATAACACCATTGGCAATCCATCAGTCATTATTAAGTTCTCATACTTCATATTTTGAACAAGTATACCGTATTTACCCTATGTATTGGGACAGTAAAAAATAAATAAAATTCTACGTGTCCCAATACATAATATAAAATAAATAAATTATTTTTTTTGGTGTCCCAATTATTAATATTGAAAGTTTGTATCCTCGAAATTTCGGTTAGTACACGGTTGTGCCTTGGCTCCCGAATTTTTTGCCTATTTGTATATCAAAATCGTGTTAAATTTGTAACACCACTATTGTCAGAAATCGTGTTAAATTTGCGATTCTTTCCCAAATTAGACCCAAAATGGACGATTATTTTTTTTTTTTATGGACGCACAGCCTCCTTTTATCTCACCGATGTGAATGTGCAGCTGATCACGTTTGCACATTTCGTAAATTAATCCGAGCAAACTGGGAATAACATTAATTATTGGTCCCAGTAACAAAGCAGTGCTAATTGTTATGTGCTCGATTTAATTTTTCCGGCATGCGTTCGCGCTCACCATTGGTGGAATATTAATTAGGTGTAAAAGGCTGACCAATCGGATATCGCGTATCAATGGCGCAGATTAACTCAACCCAGATTAACTAAATTGTTACAGCACTGCACACGCCCCCGGCGCATGTACACAAACATGACAACTGGCCTTGTTTCGCTATGTCATAATTGAGCCAGTGCATGAGATAATCAACTTTATTATATAACCGAGATTTTCGCTGAGAATGATTTGACTTTTTTTCTGCAAATATACATCGGAAAGTTGATAACATTTTCAGAGCAAATGCGTAATAATTACTAATTTAATATTCGTCAACATTCGATATCGTTTACAGAAAATGTACACTATTATCAGATTCATCTTCTTCGAAAATCTAACGTGATAAGCCTGATTACCTCATGAACTGGCGCAAAATTATAACACGTCGGGCAAAACATGTCTATACAGGTCTGTGGTGTTGAAAGGGTTAAAACTCTGTGCGTACTCAAACCCACAGGTGGAATAGTCGGACGTGTGACACAAAGAAAATGACCATTACAAAAATATGCATTACCCCACCCACTTGATCTCGTTCTATTATTAACGTCATGTACAGTACGATACCAGGTGGGTGGGATAATGGGATTTTTTAATAGGCATTTATTTTGGTGTCATAGGTCCGAGTCTTCCACCTGTGCTCACCATATGAGTAAACACAGTTTGCAACGCACGAGCTTGTCACGTGACGTTGCAGCTGATTTTTTTCTACACGCGTTTACAATAATGGATTGCACGGACCTGCGTAGATCTACATTCTACATGAACATGATGAATAAATAAAAAAAATGACGTTAACATTTCTTGGATTCAATATATTTATTACATGCGAAGATAACAGTGAAAACTTATGGCATATTATAGGCATTGGCGACGTCGTTCATTCGCAGTCACAGTGTACAGTGTACATGTATTTTTTGTTGACATTATGATGCGTCTTGGGCGAGAACGGATATAGCACGGTTCGGATAAGCAACACGGAAGGTTGTATGTCGCCGGACTTCCGTGTACTAACGGGGTCGCACTGTACTATACTTTCCACCCAGTTGTCCCGATCGAAACGTCATCCTTGGGTGTCTGGATATAATAGCATGGAGAGCATTCCGTGACCGGATACATGTCCGTACTTTAAACTTACCTCGTGAATATTGATGAGAGGGCGGGGCGATGTATCAGGAGTATTTCCGTGTGAATCAAAATAATTTTCGCAAATAAATCACATTCTGGCATTGACAGGCGGCATTGTCGATGTATACGGTTTATTGGTAATCTATTTAATCAACAGAGCTCGGATTTACCGTCAGCACTATGTTATATTAGTTAATCAGCGACGGCCTCTGTTTATAGCGAGACGTGCCAATAGTCGGCATGACCAGTAGCCGGTGAAAAAAAAAAATGGAGTGGCAAATTTTTTTTCCCCAGCGGAATCCCTGACTGTGTTTAAAAGTATTTAAAAAAAAAGAGATGTCCCAATACTTAAGGTGCAGATATTATTGATTTTTTTTAAAAATTGTGATGTGTCCCAAAACTTGTTTCCTAAAAAATAATTATTTCTCCCCAAAACGGGGGTGTCCCAATATAAAGGGTGTCCCAATACATAGGGTAAATACGGTAATACCAATCTAAGAATCTAAGGGACTGGTCATTATTTATCACCATGTGGCTGGATAAATTTTGTTAACACACCTTAGAAAAATATAAGCCCCACCACAGCTTTTCATTAAATTGTGAAGGGCCCCGCCCCCCCTCCCCCCCCTGTTCAAACCCTAAACGAGATGGTTCAAATGAGTGATATCATATTTTTTTTAATAAACATGTTGCATCTACTGATTGCCTGGGTTAATCATGCCCCTATGCGATAGCCAGGGGGGGGAGGCATATTGCATTGCTCTTGAGGTTCCGTAAGTCCGTCTGTCTGTGTACATTTACATCAACAAGTTTGTAAGAGTTTCTCCAGTTAGAGTCCTGGGGCCCGTTTCACTAAACTTCGTACGACTAAAATGTTCGTAAGTGCAAATTTAGGATCGTCTGGGAATTTCAATTAATGGATTTACATTTATTGAGCATAGGCTGCATATGCAGCATATGCTCAATAAATGTAAATCCAATAATTGTTTAGAAGAAAACATTGTTAATGTGCAATTTACAGTTAATTTACTAAAGGTATTAATACATGTACATGTATTTACATTTTCCTAAAATGTTGGGCAAGTAGCTTTTTTTGTCTGGGCGAGTAGATTAGATTATAATTGTGAAAAGTGAATATTTTTAAGCCCTGAATATCGCAATACGTATGGCAATATGGGTTTGTTGTATCGCAATATATCGCAATACGGATTTGACCGTATCGTTGCACCTCTAGTAAACACCCAATTAAAATTTCCAAAAACCCAATTGAAATCAGAAGTAGCGAGTATCAAAAAGCAATAACAAATTTGTGGTACGTTTATCATGCTCAGGGGTGTGAATTTTCCTCTTTTCAGCTGATTTCCAGGGTTCTTGTTTGAGGGCGACATGGGCGAAGTGGTCGCTTTTTTTCTGGCCAAGTCGCCTTATTTTTCCCGTAGGGTGAAGTCGAGTCGCCCTGGAATTTTCTGGATTTTTTTTTTTTTTTTTTTTTTTTTTTTTTTTTACTATGAATTTCAGACCCTAGGGGCGAGTGCATGTCATAAATGCGCTAATCCCACCAAATAGGCGTGTAAAATTGGATCGCATCGATTGTTTGGTGACCCCTGGTGTGTATTTGCCCGCAGGGTTTCTTTGTTATTGTCGCCTACTATCAGTTTGTTATTCGCGACGCCATGATGCGTATCAACTGATCAGACACGTCTGGGCGCTTAATATTGTTTAACTAAAGCGTTCAAGAAACGTTGATTGAAGACCCGAATTTACGTCATTAAGGCGGGGCTTATAGCTTCATTTAATTCATTGGTTGGCTTTGACCAATTTGATTCGACGACACACGTGAATAATTAGTTTCAAGGTAAATGGGAGGCGACTACTATCGCAGTCTATCGGCATACGACGTAGTTGTCTACACACATTTTTGTCAGCTTATGACGCTTTGTGGGTTACCATTTCCGAAATAAAAATAGCATCCAATCGTTAGCTACGATTGTGGGTATACCCACTCGAGGCGCCACCTGACGAACCTAGTCGTCGCCTACACAGTGTCCTACACAGCCCATGATTGCAACTTTCTTTTTCGCCGAAAAGTGTGAAATAATTAAATACGAAATTGATATATTCTAATGAAATCCTTTGATGCCGAAATCAAGTATTGTGTATTACATTACTAACTGTTTATTTCAACCAAATATGGCTAACTCTATTGTCAGAAAAACATGAAAAAGTCTATAAATATCACGGACAATTTCGGCGATTTCGTACCTACGTAGTTTCGTCATTTTGCAACTTTTTCCAATCGATGTTAACGTAACCGATTTTTATGATAATTCAGTTTGGTATTAACTAAATATACATAATGTATGCACATCCAAGTTCATAAACAATATTTATGTACACAGTTAAAGAGGTTCAAATGGGTGGTAACCACATAATAATTTTTTATGCTTATGAGATGAATTTTTTTTAATTTATTTTTTTCAAATTCTACAATCTACAACATTTGCTTCCCCCCCCCCCCCCCCCCCCCCCCCCCCCCCCCCCCCCCCCCCCCCCCCCCCCCGCCCCAAAGTTTCTTTTTAGCTCACCTGAGCAAAGCTCATGTGAGCTATTGTTACCGCAATGTGTCCGTCGTCGTCCGTTGTCGTCGTCCGTGAACATTTTCAAACGTCTTCTCCTCGGTAACCATTGGGCCTATAGTCACCAAACTTCATGGTCATGGTCCTTAGGTAGGGGGATTACAAAAAATTTAAAATGACATCATTACGTAATCCAAGATGGCCGCCGTCTAAAAATAGCACAAATTCTTAAAAAATCTTCTTCTCAAGAACCGCCAACCGGATTTCGACAAAACTTGGTAGGAATGATCGATTGTACAATGCTCTTTCAAAAGTTGTTAAAAAATGGTGACCCCGGGGTCAAAAATGGGGGCTGGGCGTGGGCCCATGGGGTCAAATTTGGGTCAAATTTTATTTTTGACCGAATATGGTCATGTCTGTATCAAATTGAAAGTATCAAAGAGGCGATCGCTCTGGTACATTTTTTGTCGAAATTGGATGGTCATGTCATCCAAGATGGCCACCGAAAGGTCAAAAGGTCGTTCTTTTATTATAGATTTCAAGATTCTTTTTTCACACGAACCACTAGGCCCATGGTGGCAAAACTTCACAATGATGGTCCATGGGTGAAGCCTTTTCAGATTTGTTAAAATGGAGGTCATCGCTAATCCAAGATGGCCGCAGTCTAAAAATAGCACAAATTCTTAAAAAATCTTCTTCTCAAGAACCGCCAACCGGATTTCGACAAAACTTGGTAGGAATGATCGATGTACATTGCTCTTTCAAAGTTGTTAAAATGGTGACCTCGGGGTCAAAAATGGGTGTGGCCCATGGGGTCAAATTGGGGTCAAATTTTATTTTTGACCGAATATGGTCATGTCATATACCAAATTGAAGGTATCAATGAGGCAATCACTCTGGTGCATTTCTTGTCGAAAACGGATGGTTATGTCATCCAAGATGGCCGCCGAAAGATCAAAAGGTCGTTCTTTTATTAGAGATTTCAAAATTCTTCTTCACATGGACTGCTTGGCCCATGGTAGCCAAACTTAAAAGTTATGGTCCATGGGTGAAGCCTTTTCAGATTTGTTAAAATGGAGGTCATCGCTAATCCAAGATGGCCGCCGTCTAAAATTAGCATAAATTCTTAAAAAATCTTCTTCTCATGAACTGCTAGCCGGATTTCGATGAAACTTGGTAGGAATGATCGATGTACAAAGCTCTTTCAGAGTTGTTAAAATGGTGACCCCGGGGTCAAAATTTTTTTTTTGACCAATTATGGTCATGTTATATATCAAATCGAAGGTATCAATGAGGCGACCACTCTGGTACATTTTTTATTGAAATCGGATTGTTATGTCGTCCAAGATGGCCGCCGAAATGTCAAAAGGTCGTTCTTTTATTAGAGATTTAAAAATTCTTCTTCACATGAACCGCTTGGCCCATGGTTGCCAAACTTAAAAGTTATGGTCCATGGGTGAAGCCTTTTCAGATTTGTTAAAATGGAGGTCATCGCTAATCCAAGATGGCCACCGTCTAAAAATAGCATAAATTCTTAAAAAATCTTCTCATGAACAGCTAGCCGGATTTTGACGAAACTTGGTAGGAATCATTGATGTACAATGCTCTTTCAAAGTTGTTAAAATGGTGACCCCGGGGTCAAAAATGGGTGTGGCCCGTGGGGTCAAATTTTGTTTTTGACCGAATATGGTCATGTTATATATCAAATCAAAGGTATCAATAAGACGATCACTCTGGTACATTTTTTGTCGAAATCGGATTGTTATGTCATCCAAGATGGCCGCCAAAAGGTCGTTGTTTTATTCAAGATTTCAAAGTTCTTCTTCACATGAACCGCTTGGCCCATGGTAGCCAAACTTAAATGTTATGGTCCATGGGTGAAGCATTTTCAGATTTGTTAAAATGGAGGTCATCGCTAATCCAAGATGGCCGCCGTCTAAAAATAGCATATATTCTTAAAAAATCTTCTCATGAACCGTTGGCCGGATTTCGACTAAACTTGGTAGGAATGATCGATTTACAATGCACTTTCAAAGTTGTGAAAATGGTGACCCCGGGGTCAAAAATGGACGTGGCCCGTGGTGTCAAATTTTATTTTTGACCGAATATGCTCATGTCATATATCAAATTGAAGGTATCGATGAGGCGATTGCTCTGGTGCAATATTTGTCGGAATCGGATGATTATGTCATCCATGATGGCCACCAAAAGGTCCATTTATTCAAGATTTTGAACATCTTTTTCTCCGGAACCACATGGCCGATGCTGGACAAACTTCATAGGAAGTTAAGATCCTTGGGTGAAGCATTTTCAAATTTGGTAAAATGAGTCATCGCTTAATCCAAGATGACCGCCATCTAAAAATAGCACAATTTGTTTAAAACACATGAACTCAATGTCACATTCTCCTCTGGTGTTCATGGAGTCAGGTGAGCGAATTAGGGCCATCATGGCCCTCTTGTTTTATTTCTCGATAAAAGGATATGTTGTTAACGCTCACTTAAACTGTCTTGACGAGGTGGCTCAACATGTTGATGCCTCTACCCTCTAATAGATATGCTGTTGAAAACATAGAGTTATTGTATACAGTTACGCGATAACTATAAGTAAGAGAAAAAATCAGGGAAAATATGATTTTTATCACTTCTCCCTAATTTCCCCTCACTTCTCCCTACTGCCTGGAGGGAGAAGTGACTTCTCCCTAAATTTTTGGCCTAGATTGAACCCTGGATTTCCTCTTTTTTTTTAATAAAATATTTATAAATAAAATGGTAGCCCAAATAAAAATATTTGGGGTAGTAAAATTTTTAGAATCCCATATTTCACTAGCCCAAATGAAAATTTGGTAGCCCAAAAAAAGTATGGCTGAATTTAGTGAAATATGCGATTAGGGGCGTATCTACACTGGCAGAGATGGACGAGTGACACAAAATTAAATGTACAGTTTAATATATGATATATATAATAGCCATCCTTTTCTCCATAACCATTTATACATGATGTTTCATCATCCCCCTCCTCCTCATCACTGATAGTAATGTCCTCCTCCGTCTTCTCTTCCTCCTCCACCTCGTCGTCAAATACATGGCACGCGTACAGCGGTGGTCGCAGAGCCTTCAAACGCGTGAAAACACACACTCCACGACCAGTGGTGTACGATCCCCAAGAGAAGGCAATAAACACTACAAGAAAACGAAAAAGAAAAATACAACGAAAGCCCCACAAGACACTACCCACAATAAGCCAACAAACACACTATACCCCCCCTCCACCAACCCGGTATTATTCAGGGCTGGCGGGCATCTTAAATTAGTAAGGGAAAATTCGGGACAGTTGGTCGCCCTAGGTTTCAAAACCAAAGTGAAACCGAAAGTGCAAAAACAATCGATCACTTCCTGGTTCAATCGGCATACCTCTGATGTGTACATTGCACCCTGTGATATTGTATGGTCATGGAGGAAAACAACCAGTATGAGCACTATTCTGGCTTCGTAATTTAACGTGTTCCACTTATAACAAAAAAATACACAAATACTTACTTCGCCCATTTACCCTTCTTCTTTACTGCCTTCGTCTTTCGCATCATGAAATCCCATTCAATTTTGGGAGCCGGCACAGCTTCAAGGTCGATAGCCAAGTCGTCGACTTTCTCCTTGTCCGCCACCATTATTATCGCGACGAACAAAGCCGAACGTTCCGAATTATACCTATTTCGCCAAAGTCTGTTCGTACATTTTCAAAATCGCGCTTGATAGTTTTGTCACTATTTCGTTTATTAATTCCGTGAAAGAGTATCGATTCGTAGATAATTTGAAGGTAATCAGTGTTGCTATGCAGCTACATTCAATGCATTTCTGCGCTTAATTAACATGTGACAAGTTGTTTTTATAGAAATTAAATTGAATGCAGAGATTGGGTCCGAAAACAAATGAGGACGAAATAAGCAAGGTGCGATTTCGAACACCGGGTAACATCCGCCATTTTCATTTCACCCAATCAGCAACGTAAACAGGCGTGTTTGACAAAGGTCAAGGATGGTTTTTATTAAAAATAACCCAGGAGTTGTTTACAATCGTCAGAAACAGCAAATGTTTGCGGACTTTGGTAAGAAAGACGAACATCTTCCAAAAATATGTGTGGTCGCCCAAAGGAAAATATTTGGGCGAATGTCAAGTACGCGGCGGTTAAAATCTGCTCGCCCAAGATGAAATTCACTCGCATTGGCGAGTTGGCGAGCGCCCATATCGAGCACTGTTGGTATATCATTAGAATTGTCTCCAAGGAGACAATTCTAATGAAATGTCAAGACATGTTTTCATTTCGAAGCAAACTATTCAATAATTGCTGTCTGTTGATGTGTAAACAGTAGTGTGATTTTATTTTACCCAATTTTAAATATTGAAATACCCAATTGCTTCAGATATGATGGAGTGAAAATACTCAATTACTAATTCCTTATCTGGAGCCCTGCAAACAGCCCGGGAACTTAACCTTAGTAACTACCGACACCCACAGCTTTTGTCATCTGCACGACTTGTACTTATTGGAAATATGTAATATATGAAAAATAATCTAGGGCAATTATAGGATGGGTAAGGAATTGGAGTTCTACTAAAAAATACCTTAAAACTCCACCGGTCACACATGCTACATATTATAATGGAGATTTCGCAACTACATATGCATATGCTATCAAAGATAGTCTTAACGGTTCTGGTGTAAACGTAGCTGCACGTTTTCCGCTATTTAGGCAACAGGTTGCACTATATCGCTACACCACACTACACAGTAAAAATGTGTACAATATCATTTACACTTTGCACGTTTTTCGCTATACTATATCGCTACGCCACACTACACAGTAAAAATGTGTACAATATCATTTACACTTTGCACGTTTTTCGATATACTATATCGCTACGCCACACTACACAGTAAAAATGTGTCAATATCATTTACACTTTGCAAGTTTTCGCTATACATATCGCTACCCACACTACACAGTAAAAATGTGACAATATCATTTACACTTTGCAGTTTTTCGCTATACTATACGCTACGCCACTACACATAAAAATGTGTACAATCATTTACACTTTGCACGTTTTTTTCGCTATACTATCGCTCACAAAACCACACTACACAGTAAAATGTGTACAATATCATTTACACTTTGCACGTTTTTCGCTATACATATCTACAAACCCACACTTTACACATGTAAAAATGTGTACAATATCATTTACACTTTGCACGTTTCGCTATACATATCGCTACACCACACTACACAGTAAAAATGTGCACAATACATTTACATTTCAATTTTTCGCTACTATATCTACGCCACACTACACAGTATAAAAAATGTGCACAATATCATTTACACTTTGCACGTTTTTCGCTATACTATATCGCTACGCCACACTACACAGTAAAAATGTGTACAATATCATTTACACTTTGCAAGTTTTTCGCTATACTATATCGCTACGCCACACTACACAGTAAAAATGTGCGCAATATCATTTACACTTTGCACGTTTTTCGCTATACTCTATCGCTACGCCACATTACACAGTAAAAATGTGCGCAATATCATTTACATTTCGCACAGTAAAATATAGAAAAAAACCTGCAGGACGTTGACGTTCATATTTCGCTATATTGTTACCGAGACAATTCTATAATTATATGACACACAAATATCACCATAAACTTACCTAATAGTGTGCATTAGCAAAATTGTTAGGTCACTCTCCTCACAGTAGAAAGTAAACAAAGACCGCTTCAAACACGCATTTGGAAACACTACTCCATCATATGTAATCAGGGATTCCGCTGGCGATCGCCACTTTCGCAATTGGCGATAAAAATAAACAATTGGCGATAAAAAATTACAATCTTTTTGAAAATTGCAATTTTTATCGCCAATTGTTTATTTTTATCCTATTGGTTATTCCTCTTTTTTTTTGGATTATTATATTTGAAGTGGCGATTTTTTAGCTCACCTGAACGAAGCTCATGTGAGCTATTGTTACCGCAATGTGTCCGTCCGTCCGTCCATCGTCTGTCCGTCCGTCGTCCGTAAACATTTTCAAACGTCTTCTCCTCGGTGACCATTGGGCCTATAGTCACCAAACTTCATGGTCATGGTCCTTAGGTAGGGGGATTACAAAATTGTTAAAATGACGTCATTACGTAATCCAAGATGGCCGCTGTCTGAAAATAGCACAAATTCTTCAAAAATCTTCTTAATAACCGCCAGCCGGATTTCGATAAAACTTGGTAGGAATGATCTATGTACAATGCTCTTTCAAAGTCGTTAAAATGGTGACCCCGGGGTCAAAAATGGGCGTGGCCCGTGGGGTCAAATTTTATTTTTGACCAAATATGGTCATGTTATATATCAAATCGAAGGTATCAATGAGGCGATCACTCTAGTACATTTTTTGTCGAAATCGGATTGTTATGTCTTCCAAGATGCCCGCCGAAATGTCAAAAGGTTGTTCTTTTATTAGAGATTTCAAAATTATTCTTCACATGAACTGCTTGGCCCATGGTAGCAAAACTTAACAGTTATGGTCCATGGGTGAAGCCTTTTCAGATTTGTTAAAATGGAGGTCATCGCTAATCCAAGATGGCCACCTTCTAAAAATAGCATAAATTCTTAAAAAATCTTCTTCTCATGAACCGCTGGCCGGATTTCAACTAAACTTGGTAGTATTGATCGATTTACAATGCTCTTTCAAAGTTGTGAAAATGGTGACCCCGGGGTAAAAAATGGGCGTGGCCCTTGTGGTCAAATTGGGGTCAAATTTTATTTTTGACCGAATATGCTCATGTCATATATCAAATTGAAGGTATCGTTGAGGCGATTGCTTTGGTGCAATATTTATCGGAATCGGATGATTATGTCATCCATGATGGCCACCAAAAGGTCCATTTATTCAAGATTTTGAACTTCTTTTTCTCAGGTACCACATGGCCGATGCTTGCCAAGCTTCATAGGAAGTTAAGATCCTTGGGTGAAGCATTTTCAGATTTGGTAAAATGAGTCATCGCTTAATCCAAGATGACCGCCATCTAAAAATAGCACAATTTTTTTAAAACACATGAACTCACTGTCACATTCTCCTCTGGTGTTCATGGAGTCAGGTGAGCGAATTAGGGCCATCATGGCCCTCTTGTTTATTTTCCCCAGCGGAATCCCTGTGTAATGCAGTGTAATGAATAGCTTAGATAAGCTCAGTGAAACGGATAACTGTTTCTATTTCATGTGTCTTTTATATTATCTGTATCTGTATAGCTGAGACCCGGCCATTATAAAATATGATCACAATAACAGCCCATTCTGTCCTCGCATTTTGCGAATAAAACGGAAATAAAAGGATAATCCTGGTCAAAGTAGATATATTTACACGTTTATTATTAGACTGGAAGTTTTTGTAATGAATTTCTGTAATGAATCTGTTGGGGTGGAGGGGGGGGGGGGCGACCCCCCACTTCCCCATCCTCTACGAAGCAACAGCATGCGCTAGATGCAACATTACAAATAGCATTTTATTTTTAAAAAACTGGGCAAGTAATTTTTTGACCTGGGCAAGTACTTTTTAGCTCGCCTGCACGAAGTTCAGAAGAGCTTATGGTATACCCCCGGCGTCGTCGGCGTCGTCCACAAACTTAACGTTGGGGTAAATGTCTTATAACTTCAGTTTCCTTTCATGGAACACCTTGTTATTTCATACATGCATAATGTAACTTCTGTTTCTTTACAGGGAACGCTTTGATATTTCATACATGCATTCATGTGATGATCCTCTATTGTGCTACAGCAAATCCATGACCCCCCCCCACCCCTTTTCCCAAGGTCAAGGTCACAAACTTAGCACATTCATACATGCATTCCTCATGTGAATAGCTATCATGCTGTAGAAAATCACCAACTTAGTGCGTTCATAATCTTAATATGCTATATTATGCTATAGCAAACCCACAACCCACCTTGCACCACTGACCCCAATGTCAAGGTCCACCGCACGCCCCTTAACCCAAGGTCAAGTTATATAATATTCATGTTTTTGTCGCGGGCGCGGAAAGCGCGATATAGTCGGCACTTTGGCGTACGTACGTACGTACGTATATTTTTGGTTAAGTTGTTTGGTTAAAGTTTTTGGTTAAGTTCTTTGGTTAAAGTTTTTGGTTAAGTTTTTTGGTTAAAGTTTTTCGTTATACTATGTCTCTGCAACTGCTTTGCCCATTACCTTCAAACTTCACATGGGTGTTTATCATCATCTATATTTTCATTCTACCCCCCTCCCGTGCGGCCCCTGTGCCCAATGTCAAGGTCAAATTACTTTGAAGTTTTTGGTTAAGTTTTTTGGCTAAAGTTTTTGGTTAAGTTTTTTGGTTAAGTTTTTTGGTTAAAGTTTTTCGTTATACTATATCTCTGCAACTGCTTTGCCCATTACCTTGTAAACTTCACATGGGTGTTTATCATCATCTGTATTTTCATTCTACCCCACTCCCGTGCGGCCTCTGTGCCCAATGTCAAGGTCAAATTACTTTGAAGTTTTTGGTTAAGTTCTTTGGTTAATGTTTTTGGTTAAGTTTTTTGGTTAAGTTTTTTGGTTAAAGTTTTTGGTTAAGTTTTTTGGTTAAGTTTTTTGGTTAAAGTTTTTGGTTATGTTTTTTGGTTAAGTTTTTCGTTATACTATATCTTTTTTTTTAGTGTCCATGCCTCGCCACAAGGCGCGACATGCAGGCCGCGGCCATCTAGTTTTATGCAACTGTGCCAAGTTTGAGTGAAGGCTGCCAACAGGCGAGCTTCGTTGTCTTCTGACAACTCTTTGTTATTTGTACTTGCACAACTGGGCGAGAGGAATTTATTTTTCAACCCCTGACAGCACTTTAGAATCATTCCCATTAGAATAATTTCCATTGGTAATGATTCTGAAGTGTTGTCAAACCATGTTTTTATTGAGAAATAAGGCAAGATATAAAAGCAACAGCAGACAACAATTGTTGTTGTGTAGCGGTCTAAGGGTAATATGTGTTGATCCGACCCACAGTCTAATGAGTATCAGTCAATTGATCAATCTAATTTCAGATCTTCCTCAGGAACAGGGTTTTCTTGCCTACCACAGATCCCTATCAGAGGTACATGTATTTAAAGCCAGACAGTTTATCAACCTCAAGTTGGTTGCAGAGCTCCAGATAAGTTTTGTATCTAAAGAGTTTTATACGCCCAGATTTTAAATTCAATACATATTTTACTTTTACAAATGCAGTATTGATTTTCTTCCTTATTAAATACGTAATAATTCTTGATGAATTTATTTCAAATGCTGGAATTATAAGGAATGAATGGCCTTTTTGTGGAATTTATCGGGGATATAAACTTGGAAAAGTCAGCCTTCGTCCAGTATTCCCGCGACTTTTCCAAGTTTATACCCCGATAAATTCCACAAAAAGGCCATTCATTCCTATAACAAATGATAAAAAATAAAACAAATTTACTTATTTGACATGTTTGAGCTGCAAAAAGCAAACAGTTGGTTGTACACTGTTTGCTTCTTGCAGCTCAACCAAGTAAATTTCAACTTTATTTTCTCTACTCAATTTGAAAATCAATGCGTATTTTCGCATTGCTGTGAGTATTTTGCACTCCCACTTTTGATAATCAATGCGTATTCTGATAAAATAAGTGTACAATACGCCAATACGCATCATATCTGGAGCTCTGTATACATGTATTTATAGCCGGTTAGTTTGATATCTGGAGCTCTGTATACATGTATTTATAGCTGGTTAGTTTATCAACCTCAAGTTGGTTGTGTCAGTTTTACTGTCAAAGCTCTTCAGTCACAGGTGAACCACGATATTGGCCAGTGTACAAATTGTTATGCCTTTGCGCATAATTGTGGCTGTGACTGAAGAAATGGGGCTTATGGGTTTTGCAACCAGTATAGATCCAGATCAGCCTGTGAATCCGCAGTCTGATCAGGATCTGCACTGTTCGCCAATCCATGAATGAAACACCTGTCATGCTTCTAACAAGCAATATAGACTATCAGGCATACACGTGTGTGTGCTATTTGATCAGGAGCTACACTGGTCACACATCCCGGAAGCTACGTATTGGTCACACATCCCGGAAGCTACGTATTGGTCACACATCCCTGAAGCGCCATTTCTCCAGTTACAGCCATATGCGATAATTTGACTAAATTGATTTTGAAGATCTGCAGTGCTCCAGATAAGGAATTAGTAATTGAGTATTGTCACTCCATCATTTCTGAAGCAATTGGGTATTTCCAAATTTTAATTGTGTAAAATAGAATCACACTACTGTTTACACATCAGCAGACCGCAATTATTGAATAGTTTGCTGCTAAATGAAAACACATCTTGGTATTTCATTAGAATGAAATACCAAGATGTGTTTTCATGGAAAAATAAGAAAATATGCTATATTTGTGGTCTGTTTATTGTTTTCTGTATCATGATAAAGATAGCACAGATTTTTCATTGCTTTTTGATACTCACTACTACTGATTTCAATTGGGTTTTTGGGTATTTTAATTGGGTATTTTACGCAAATACGCAGCTTATCTGGAGCTCTGGATCTGTGATAAATTTTAACTGTTACAATGCTGGAAATGTCAATTGCTAAAGTTATTGTCATCTGCTGCTAAATTATATTTTGTATTCTTTCTCAATGAAAGCATGGTTTGACAGCACTTTAGAATCATTTGTACTGTAGTCAATGCTTATCAACCAGTTTGAAACGTCACTTATTAACTTAACAATATCTTTTGTTTTTCACAGAAATCTTCGACAACATTGAGGGTATTTGACAGGAGTGTAAGTATATATCCTAGAATTCACTCGTTCATTAGGCCGTCCTTAAAAAATTGTTTGTTTCCTGTAACCCGACCCAGAATTTTAGAAGTGGGTCGGTCGGTAGGCAATTTCTTTTTTTTGTCTGTCACATAACATATTTAATTTAAAAATTATTAATATTAAAAAGGTACAATATTTTAACATTTGCATTGTTAAAATATTGTACCTTTTTAATATTAATAATTTTTAAATTCAATATTGCAAGTCTTGCAATAAAAGAGTATGTCAATTGCTGTATGTGTTGTTGTATGAACATGTATGCCATTTAGGGCCAGATATTATAGTAACCCTTTTAACCCACTGTAGCATTAAATTGAATTTTTTTTTTTTAAAATTGTAAAAAAAATTGTAAAAAAAATAAAAAAAAATTAAAAAAAATTGCAATAAAAAAAAAATCGGGTCGCACCGTTTTTAGCGGGTCGGTCGGGTTACAGGAAACGGAGATATAATTATGGATGGCCTTAGTAGCCCTTTCAACACTACAGCCCTCTATAGCGGCATTTGCAAACAGTGTAGTAATTTTCAAATTTTTAGAGAAAACACCCTTTTCATAAATAGACTAGTGTGAAAGTCATTTTGTGATTGGATTGGTCGGAAAATTGACATATCAAAATCCATTCCAGTTATTTAGGGGTGAAATGGTCAATTGTTATGTACCAGTTTGTATGGTTAGAGATGGCAGGAGCAAAGCCAGCATGTTACATAACATTTGTCATGTGTGTGGAGGAAATATATGGGTAATTGTCACCAGCACTGTAGCTCGAAATTAGGTTTGCTGGTCAAGGCTGAGGGCTTATTCTTTTAAAGTTTTCTGAGCACACTCTCATTCTCCAAGTTTGGATTCAAAATCAGTTTTATCTGGTTGCGACTAGTTCACATTTTGGTTGCATGAAAATGCAAGTACACACTAATAATTCCATAAGTATGGGTCCTCAGCATCAGAACAGTTGATGCGGCTTGTATTCTGTAGCCGATTTCACCAACATTGCAAAGTATACTTTTCTAGCAAAGTATACTTTGAAGGAGAAATTTTCAATTTTAGGTTACATTTATTATTTTTTAGCCAGGTTTTTTGAAAAAAAATCCAGGCTATTGGATTGGCGAAAGCCGGGCGGGCGGGCGGCGGGCGGGTGGGCGGCGGGCAGGCGGCGTCCACAATCAATGTTAAGTTTTCGTGTTTGAGTCCATTTCTTTGTTACTGTACCACCTAGGACCACCAAACTTTCACAGCTTCATAATCAAGGGGTGCCCACCACATATCACTATCCAACATGTTACTTTTTTTTTTTAACTTCACCCATTTTTTCCGCGCAGTCGACTTAGCCATTTTCAATGTTAAGTTTTCGCGTTTTCAACCACATACAACTATCCAACATGTGACCATTTTTTTACCTTCACCTATTATTTCTACGTAATTGACTTAGCCATTTTCAACGTTAACTTTTTAACGTACGTCTGGTTAAATTTTTTGGTTAAAACTTTTTTGTTATACTATATCTCTGCAACTGCTTCGCCCATTACCTTGAAACTTCACATGGGTGTTTATCATCGTCCATATTTTCATTCTAACCCCCAACTGTGCGGCCCCTGTGCCCAATGTCAAGGTCAAATTACTTTGAATTTATTTGTTAAAGTTTTTTCCTGTACTATATCTCTGCAACTGCTTCCAACTGCTTCACCCATTACCTTGATACTTCACATGGGTGTTTATCATCATTGTCACACCCGCTTGCGGAAAGCGCGATATCGTCGGCATTTTGGCATACGTCCGTCCGTCCGTCCATCCGTACATCCGTGTGTCCGGTTAAAGTTTTTGGCTGTGATAATGTAATAAATTCAGTATAATATTTCTGCATACTTTTAATCATCAAATATATGCAGTCGTTAGTTCTATATGAAATAATGCATTTCGGGAAAAATAAATGATTGCTCCCTCAAAGTATACTTTGCTAGATAAGTGTACATGTACTTTGCAATGTTGGTGAAATCGGCTGCTGGTCTTGTTATACCCCCGACATACAAAGCATGTCAAGGGGTATATAGTTTTCGTAATTCCGTCTCCATCCGTCTGTTTGTCTGTTCGTCCGTGTTAAAGTTTCTGGGTGCCCATTATTTCTGTAACGGTAAGTCAGATTGACCTCAAACTTCATATACCGTAAAGATTCTAATAGACGCCCGGGCGTCTATTATAATCACCACTGGCCATGAAGTCCTGGGTGGGCGTTTAATAGAGGCAGGTGTTACTCAGCAAAGGGAAAATGATAAAAAGTGTCCGATGTCTATTATACAAAAACATAACAAAGGGACGTTACTCTCAAGTCTCAAACGTCTGACGGACTTGGTTGTACTGTCTGTCAGTTTATGGACGTTTTTGACCAATACGTTTTGGCCCACTTTGGTCATTATATTACACTCGGTAAATTTTTTAAAATACTGGTAATGTATCATTGTATATAGCAAGACAGCATCGATCGTTATTGCTGATCAGATTTACGTTTCTGACTGTCACTGTTTCGGACCATGGCCCAGTGGACGTTTCGGTCCGTATCAGTGCGATTAATTTCGGCCCACGGCCACGTCCAGAACAAGACATATTTATTTTTTGCTCATCTCGTAGGAAATATCGGCCAACAATCAAACACGATATCAATTTCACCCATATTATACGAGATGGGTTTGAGATGCTTTGAAAATGGCATCTCCATAACCCCCATGTAAATACTGATCGCCGTGTCCGTTCAAATAGCTATTGCCGTTGAGGAATTTACTGCGACACCGGAAAAAGTCGAATTTCGCTTCCGCTTTTGAAAGTGAAAGTAGCAGTTATGTTTTTTTTCCCGAAGTTATCTTCAAAATACTAGAAAGAAAAGAAATCTAGTTGGACAATTAGCTCCGATTTTGTTTCAAGTTAGTACTGGGCGTTTATTAGAGGCACTAATTTCGTGAAAATCAGCCAAAAAGTTGGTCGTTTTCAACGTAAAAAGTGGGGGGTGGGCGTCTAGTAGAGCATGGGCACCTATTAGAATCTTTAAAGTACTTCATCACCCATATTTTCATTCCATACCACAAGTGGGAGGTCGGTCGGGCGTACGCGACTGTAAATTAACAGAGGAGTTCCTCCGTATAGGAATCACAATTTGCCTGGTTTCACCCTCACGTAAGTTTTTATCTTTGGCTCTTTTGCTACCTGGGAGTTGAATTTGGTTATTGCCCATTATAAAAGTAGTAAGATTATTACTGATCCTACTGCTTTTGGGAGGAGGCCAAGTGATTCTGGTGGGGCGAGGACTTGGCATCAGTTCAGGATTATTCTGATTTCAGGGCGGAACAAAAGTTTTTCATTGTAAATATTCAGTTCTGATTTTGGGATTTTCTCCCCATTTGTACATGTACTTGAACATGTACGTGTACATGTACAGGTAATATATGTGATTTAGTACTAAACCCATTGACCCGGCCTTAAATGACGTTAGCTGTTGATAGTCCGTTAAACCCCAACAAACAAACAAACACTCCTGCGGCCGTCATGTCCAAGGTCAAGGTCAAATTACTTAGAATTTTGCGTCCGTAAGATTTGCGTTAAAACTTTTTGCATGCCCATCGTCTCTACAACCGTAAGTCAGATTGACTTCACTTAGAAATTTGCATCCGTAATTTTTGCGTTAAGGTTTTCGGGTACCCATTATTTCTGTAAGTCGGATTGACTTCAAACATCATATACTTCCTTATCATTATCCATATTTTCATTCCATACCACACCCATGCAAACTTCATGTGCAAGGTCAAGGTGAAATTACTTAGAAATATTTGTTAATGTTTTTAGCTCACCTGAGCGAAGCTCATGTGAGCTATTGTTACCGCAATGTGTCCGTCGTCCGTCGTCGTCCGTGAACATTTTCAAACGTCTTCTCCTCGGTAACCATTGGGCCTATAGTCACCAAACTTCACGGTCATGGTCCTTAGATAGGGGGATTACAAAATTGTTAAAATTACATCATTACGTAATCCAAGATGGCCACCGTCTAAAAATAGCACAAATTCTTAAAAAATCTTCTTCTCAAGAACCGCCGACCTGATTTCAACAAAACTTGGTAGGACTGATCGATGTACAATGCTCTTTCAAAGTTGTTAAAATGGTGACCCCCACCCCCGGGGGGGTCAAAAATGGGCGTGGCCCGTGGGTCAAATTGGGGTCAAATTTTATTTATGACCGAATATGGTCTTGTCATATATCAAATTGAAGATATCAACGAGGCGATCACTCTGGTGCATTTTTTTGTCCAAATCGGATGGTTAGGCCATCTAAGATGGCCGCCGAAAGGTCAAAAGGTTGTTCTTTTATTAGAGATTTCAAAATTTTTCTTCACATGAACTGCTTGGCCCATGGTAGCCAAACTTAAAAGTTATGGTCCATGGCTGAAGCATTTTCAGATTTGTTAAAATGGAGGTCATCGCTAATCCAAGATGGCCGCCGTCTAAAAATAGCATAAATTCTTAAAAAATCTTCTTTTCATGAACCGCTAGCTGGATTTCGACAAAACTTGGTAGGAATGATCGATGTACAATGCTCTTTGAAAGTTGTTAAAATGGTGACCCCGGGGTCAAAAATGGGCGTGGCCCGTGGGGTCAAATTGGGGTAAAATTTTATTTTTGAACAAATATGGTCATGTCATATATCGCCCCGTGCAGGCACCGGGGCGGGATCAACTGATCCTGAGAATAGTGCTGCAGTAGCCATTGCTTGTCGTAAAAGGCGACTAAACTGGCTTAACGATTGGGTTCATACTTTCCGGAACCCACTATACCGGATTTGGCCCTCATGTACATTTTTGGCTTTCTTGTATGTGAGAGTTGAGTCTGGCTATGCCCCATATATAAAAGTAAGATTAGCGCTAATCCTATTACTTTTAGGGAATGGGATAAATGATGCTGGTGTGGCGAGGGCCTGGCACCAGATCAGGTTGTTCTAATTTCAGGACTGAATATATATTTTGATTGTAAATATTGAGTTCTGAAGTTGGGATTTACCCCCCTTGGACAGGTGGATATGGGACTCGACCCCGTTGACCCGTCTGCGTGTAGACTCCCTGAGGCTTGTACCTCTATGTCAGAAAAGCGGACGTTAAACCCTATTCACTCACTCACTCATGTCATATATCAAATTGAAGGTATCAACAAGGCGATCACTCTGGTGCATTTTTTGTCGAAATCGGATGGTTAGGTCATCAGAAGATGGCCGCCGAAAGGTCAAAAGGTCGTTCTTTTATTAGAGATTTCAAAATTCTTCTTCACATGAACTGCTTGGCCCATGGTAGCCAAACGTAAGAGTTATGGTCCATGGGTGTAAGCCTTTTCAGATTTGTTAAAATGGAGGTCATCGCTAATCCAAGATGGCCACCGTCTAAAAAATAGCATAAATTCTTAGAAAATCTTCTTCTCATGAACCGCTAGCTGGATTTCAACGAAAACTTGGTTGGGGAATGATCGATGTACAATGCTCTTTCAAAGTTGTTAAAATGGTTACCCCGGGGGGTCAAAAATGGGCGTGGCCCGTGGGGTCAAATTTTATTTTTGACCAAATATGGTCATGTTATATATCAAATCGAATGTATCAATGAGGCGATCACTCTGGTGCATTTTTTGTCGAAATCGGATGGTCATGTCATCCAAGATGGCCGCCGAAAGGTCAAAAGGTTGTTCTTTTATTAGAGATTTCAAAATTCTTCTTCACATGAACCGCTTGGCCCATGGTGGCCAAACTTAAAAGTTATGGTCCATGGTGAAGCCTTTTCAAGATTTGTTAAAATGGAGGTCGTCGCTAATCCAAGATGGCCGCCATCTAAAAATAGCACAAATTCATAAATCTTCTTCTCATGAACCGCTGGCCGGATTTCGATGAAACTTGGTAGGAATGATCGCTGTACAATGCTCTTTCAAAGTTGTTAAAATGGTGACCCCAGTGTCAAAAATGGGCGTGGCCCTGTGGGGTCAAATTGGGGTCAAACACATGAACTCACATTCTCATCTGGTGTTCATGGAGTCAGGTGAGCGAATTAGGGCCATCATGGCCCTCTTGTTTTTTTAAATATTTGCGTTAATAAGCTTTTATTTGTCTGTTCAGGCGGCGGCCGGGGGTATACGCGAGCCCCTGCTCACTTTCTCTTGTGATTATTGTTGTTAATTTGGATTCTTTACGCTGCTTTTATCACCTGTACATATTCAACTTATGGACACATAACAACAGGACGTGGCAACTTCCGTCTCTGTTTTCCTGTCACTGCTCTGCGTCTCCAACTCAGAACCTGGTGCATTTCTATCAACATCTTTAAATATTGAGAACATTGAACCGGGGCTCCAGATAAGTTTTGTATCTAAAGAGTATTATACCCTCATATTTCAAATTCAATGCGTATTTTGCTTTCACAAATTTATTATTAATTTTCTTCCTTATTAAATAGGCAACAAATCATGATAAAACATAGAACAAATTTAAAAATTCACTTATTGGAGCTGCAAAAAGCAAACACTGTTTGATTTTTGCAGCTCAAATAAGTAAATTTTCAACTTTATTACACTATTTTCACTACTCTATTTGAAAATGAATGCGTATTTTCACAATGCTGTGAGTATTTTGTACTCCCACTTTTGATAATCAATGCGTATATTCTGCTAAAAGTGCGTAAAATATGACAGTATGCACCTTATCTGGAGCTCTGTTGAACGCCTCCTTGTGCCTCCACATAACACTATAAAACTTCCTGAGCGTGGGTGGTTGGTTTGGTGAACGCGACGGCGTAAATTAACGGTAGGGATTCCTCCTTATAGGAATCACGATTTGCCTGGTTTGGCCCTGGATGTTTTTATCTTTGTCTCTTTTGCTACCTACGAGAATTGGGTTATTGCCCATTATAAAAGTAGTAAGATTATTGCTGATCCGACTGCTTTTGGGAGGGGGCCAAGTGATTCTGGTGTGGCGAGGACCTGGCATCAGATCAAGATTATTCTGATTTCAGGGCTGAATATATAGTTTTTTGTCTCGCCCGCGAAAGCGGAAAGCGAGACATATGTTTTGCTTTTCCGGAGATATAATGTTTTGCTTTTCGTATTACGGTCATTACTTCAACACCTTATCAGCTACAGTCATCAAACTTTATACATCCCTTTACTATGATATGTAGATGAATATAGGACTATTAATATTTTTTTCTTGGGTCCCAGTGTCAAGGTCAAGGCGGAACAAGGCAAGACATTTGATTCCGCGGAATTCTTGTTTATTGTAAATATTCAGTTCAGTTCTTACTATAGGAATGAATGGCCTTTTTGTGGAATTTATCGGGGTATAAACTTGGAAAAGTCGCGGGAATACTGGCCGGCCTCGTCCAGTATTCCCGCGACTTTTCCAAGTTTATATCCCCGATAAATTCAACAAAAAGACCATTCATTCCTTATAATTCCAGCATTTGAAATAAATTCATCAAGAAAATGTGTTTATTTTCCGTTTTCTTAAGAATTATTTTAACTGTGCCTCACGGTTACGGAAAGTAGTTTGGTGTGGGAGTTTACTGGGATATCAATTTTGGACAGACTTGCTACGGGCCAATCAAATGTTAGGTAATTGTGTAAATATTTTTGTGCTGGAATTTTACACGGTACATGAAATGTGACTGTGTATGGAGAAATGGAGCTTATGGGTTTATGACCAGTGTAGATCCAGTAGCCTATTTCATCAACATTGCAAAGTATACTTTTCTAGCAAAGTATACTTTGAGGGTGAAATTTTAAATTTTAGGATAAATTTATTAATTTTTAGCCGGGATTTTTGAAAAAAAATCCAGGCTATTGAATTGGCGAAAGCCGGGCGGGCGGGCGGCGTCCACAATCAATGTTAAGTTTTCGTGTTTGAGTCCATTTCTTTGTTACTGTACCACCTAGGACCACCAAACTTTCACAGCTTCATAATCAAGGGGTGCCCACCACATATCACTATACAACATGTTACCTTTTTTTGAACTTGACCCATTTTTTCCGCGCAGTCGACTTAGCCATTTTCATATGTTAAGTTTTTGCGTTTACAATGTTAAGTTTTCGTGTGTAAGTCCATTTCTTTGGTACTGTACCATCTAGGACCACCAAACTTTCACAGCTTCATAACCAAGGGGTGCCTACCACATAAAACTATCCAACATGTGACCATTTTTTTTTTTCATTTTTTTTAGCTCACCTGAGCGAAGCTCATGTGAGCTATTGTTACCGCAATGTGTCCGTCGTCCGTCGTTGTCGTCGTCGTCGTCCGTGAACATTTTCAAACGTCTTCTCCTCGGTAACCATTGGGCCTATGGTCAGCAAACTTCATGGTCATGGTCCTTAGGTAGGGGGATTACAAAATTGTTAAAATGACGTCATTACGTAATCCAAGATGGCCGCGTCTAAAAAATAGCACAAATTCTTAAAAAATCTTCTTCTCAAGAACCGCCAACCCGATTTCGACAAAACTTGGTAGGAATGATCGATGTACATTGCTCTTTCAAAGTTGTTAAAATGGTGACCCTGGGGTTAAAAATGGGCGTGGCGCGTGGGGTCAAATTGGGGTCAAATTTTATTTTTGACTGAATATGGTCATTTCATATATCAAATTGAAGGTATCAATGAGGCGATCACTCTGGTGCATTTTTTGTCGAAATCGGATTGTTGTGTCATCCAAGATGGCCGCCGAAAGGTCAAAAGGTCGTTCTTTTAGTAGAGATTTCAAAATTCTTCTTCACATGAACCGCTTGGCCCATGGTAGCCAAACTTAAAAGTTATGGTCTATGGGTGAAGCCTTTTCAGATTTGTTAAAATGGAGGTCATCGCTAATCCAAGATGGCCGCCGTCTAAAAATAGCATAAATTCTTAAAAAATCTTCTTCTCATGAACTGCTAGCCGGATTTCGATGAAACTTGGTAGGAATGATCGATGTACAATGCTCTTTCAAAGTTGTTAAAATGGTAACCCCGGGGTCAAAAATGGGCGTGGCCCGTGGGGTCAAATTGGGGTGGGGTCAAATTTTATTTTTGACCAAATATGGTCATGTCATATATCAAATTGAAGGTATCAATGAGGCGATCACTCTGGTGCATTTTCTGTCGAAATCGGATTGTTATGTCATCCAAGATGGCCGCCGAAAGGTCAAAAGGTCGTTCTTTTATTAGAGATTACAAAATTTTTCTTCACATGAACCGCTTGGCCCATGGTAGCCAAACTTAAAAGTTATGGTCCATGTGTGAAGCCTTTTCAGATTTGTTAAAATGGAGGTCATCGCTAATCCAAGATGGCCGCCGTCTAAAAATAGCACAAATTCTTAAAAAATCTTCTTCTCATGAACCGTTAGCCGGATTTCGACGAAACTTGGTAGGAATGATCGATGTACAATGCTCTTTCAAAGTTGTTAAAATGGTGACCCGGGGTGTCAAAAATGGGCGTGCCCGTGGGGTCAAATTTGATTTTTGACCTAATATGGTCATGTTATATATCAAATCGAAGGTATCAATGAGGCGATCACTCTGGTACATTTTTTGTCAAAATCGGATTGTTATGTCATCCAAGATGGCCGCCGAAATGTCAAAAGGTCGTTCTTTTATTAGAAATTTCAAAATTCTTTTCACATGAACCGCTTGGCCCATGGTAGCCAAACTTAAAAGTTATGGTCCATGGGTGAAGCCTTTTCAGATTTGTTAAAATGGAGGTCATCGCTAATCCAAGATGGCCGCCGTCTAAAAATAGCATAAATTCTTAAAAAATCTTCTTCTCATGAACCGCTAGCCGGATTTCGACGAAACTTGGTAGGAATGATCGATGTACATTGCTCTTTGAAAGTTGTTAAAATGGTGACCCCCGGAGTCAAAAAATGGGCGTGGCCCGTGGGGTCAAATTTTATTTTTGACTGAATATGGTCATGTCATATATCAAATTGAAGGTATCAATGAGGCGATCACTCTGGTGCAATATTTGTCGGAATCGGATGATTATGTCATCCTGATGGCCACCAAAAGGTCCATTTATTCAAGATTTTTAACGTCTTTTTCTCAGGAACCACATGGCCGATGCTGTGTGAAGCATTTTCAGAATTTTGTAAAAAAAATGAGAGTCATCGCTTAATCCAAGATGACCGCCATCTAAAAATAGCACAATTTTTTTAAAACACATGAACTCAATGTCACATTCTCCTCTGGTGTTCATGGAGTCAGGTGAGCGAATTAGGGCCATCATGGCCCTCTTGTTTACCTTCACCTATTATTTCTACGTAATTGACTTAGCCATTTTCAACGTTAACTTTTTTGGTTAAAAGTTTTTCGTAATACTATATCTCTGCAACTGCTTCGCCCATTACCTTGAAACTTCACATGGGTGTTTATCATCATCCATATTTTCATTCTACCCCCCAACCGTGCGGCCCCTGTGCCCAATGTCAAGGTCAAATTACTTTGAATTTTTTTGTTAAAGTTTTTTCGTGTACTATATCTCTGCAACTGCTTCACCCATTACCTTGATATTTCACATGGGTGTTTATCGTCATTGTCGCGCCTGCTTGCGGAAAGCGTGATATCGTCGGCATTTTGGCATACGTCCGTCTGTACGTCCGTGTGTCCGGTTAAAGTTTTTTGGTTAAATCTACTATATCTATTTTTTTAGTGTCCATGCCACGCCCCAAGGCGCGACATGCAAGCCACGGCCATCTAGTCTACAAAAAGTGGGTATAATTATGTTATCCAAGTGTCTATGCTTGGAAAAAACCTGACCTTCGTGGCTTTGCCTCGTTTCTTGTTATTATACTGAATTTATTACATTATCACAGCCATTTTAATAAATGCCATGTAATAAATTCAGTATAATAATTCTGCATAATTTTAATCATCAAATATATGCAATCATTAGTTCTGTATGAAATAATGCATTTCGGAAAAATCAATGATTACTCCCTCAAAGTATACTTTTCTAGATAAGTATACTTTGCAATTTTGATGAAATCGGCTACAGATCAGCCTGTGCTTCCGCATGTGCATGCAATTTCATCAATGAAACACCCTGTCATGCTTCTAACAAGCAATATAGATTGTTATCAGTCAGCCTACAGGATCGTGCTATTTGATCAGGAGCTACACTACATGTCTGTTCCATGTTTTGCTGCCGACAAACTTTTGGCTATTAAATACAGTAAATCTAAACAAATATTTAAATGTAAGTACCTTTTCTTCAATAATAAAAAACTCACTCTCCCAAATTTTTATTGCAAAAAAAAAACAATTTTCCTTTGGGAATTTAACATGGGGCAAAAAGGAGCTCCAGAGTGATGAGGAGGGTAAAAAAACTAATTTTGGAAAGTGACTCCGAACCCTGGTGAGATACATTAGAAATAATGCAACTAAGAAAACAAAGTTAGATTTTAATAATCGGTCCACAAATTATTATTTTTGGGGAAAAAAATCTATTTTTAGCCCCATGTTAAATTCCCACAGGAGAATCGTTTTTTTTTTTTGCAATAAAATCATTATTTGATGGGTAGGGTGACTTATTATTGATGAAAAAGAACTTAAATGTCGGCAGCAAAACGTCGAACAGACAGTAGTCACAAATTCCATAAGCCCCATTTCTCGTCAAAGCCACAAATGATCAAATGAGTATTGCCTAGTATCTATTCGCAGGTGAGGGCTGTAACATTAGAGAGAACTTGTAGCCCGAGCCTATTGTATTTATATGCAATAAACTATGTTTAAACTATTCGCAGGACTACTACACAGTACATGGTCAAGATGCGTTGTTCGTTGCCAAGGAAGTATTCAAGACCACCGGGGTTGTGAAGTACTTGGGATCAGGTATAACCAACACATATCGTCTTTGTTCTTCTAAAACTTTGTAAATCAAATCTGTCTACTTTACAGGAAACAAATAAAACGAAATATCTTTCGACTGAAAATTAATATTGGTATAACATTTTGAAACAACTACTACATTTATATATCGTTTTTAACCATATCTATGTTAGCGCTAACAGTTAAATAATTCCAGCACAAAAATATTTACACAATTCCCTAACATTTGATTGGCCCGTAGCAAGGCTCTGTCCAAAATTTATATCCCAGTAAACTCCCACGCCGAACTACTTCCCGTAACCGTGAGGCGCAGTTAAAATAATTCTTAAGAAAATGGAAAATAAACACATTTTCTTGATGAATTTATTTCAAATGCTGGAATTATAAGGAATGAATGGTCTTTTTGTTGAATTTATCGGGGATATAAACTTGAAAAAGTCGATGGAATACTGGACGAGGCCTTCGTCCAGTATTCCCACGACTTTTCCAAGTTTACACCCCGATAAATTCCACAAAAAGGCCATTCATTCCTATAATGGTCAAGGCTAAACAAAGACTGGTGAGCTTTCATTTCTAAATTTGTTCTAGTATTTTTTCCAGTTTTTCCGGATTTTCTCACCATACCATTTTCATGTTGTGATGTGTACCTGTTTTTCGAATTGTCATTTTTATGTGTAAAATGTTAATACTATCTAAGAAATTACAATACACTCGCCGTAGTCTCCGTTTCTGAATGTTTTTGATTATTTTTGTGCAATTTATTCAAAGAAGGTTTTAATGACGATACAGAAGTATTTGACACAAGTCGTGTTATTTTGTACCTAAGGAAATTACAAGTTTTCATGAAAAATATCAACTGAAACTGTGATATTTTCTGTAAATGATGTCGAAAGTTGACCAAAGTTTCCTTACAAAGCGGAATTGTCTATTCCACATTTGCTCTGAACATTTTGTCAACTTTCAACATGATTTACGGAAAATATAACTTTTGTAAATATTTTTTATGACATATTGGCATCTTCTTAGGTACAAAATCCCATGGCCTGTCTCATTCGACTAGGTATTCCAGAGCTCCAGATAAGCTGCGTATTTGCTTAAATACCCAATTAATATTGTCAAAAACCCAATTAAAATCAGAAGTAGCAACAACAATTTTGTGGTACCTTTATCATGCTGCAGAAAAGAATAAACTGACCATAAATATAGCATAATTTTGTTATTTTCCATGAAAACACATCTTGGTATTTCATTAGAATTGTCTCCAAGGAGACAATTCTAACGAAATGCCAAGACATGTTTTCGTTTTAAAGCAAACTATCAAAATTGCTGTCTGTTGATGTGTAAACAGTAGTGTGATGTTATTTACCCAATTAAAATTTTGAAATACCCAATTGCTTCAGAAATGATGGAGTGAAAATACTCAATTACTAATTCCTTATCTGGAGCCCTGTATTCAGTAATTGCAGAGAAGATCAACATTATTTTTATACTCGTGAAAAAATGGGACGTATTATGTATTCATCTTGGGCGGGCGGGCGGCGGGCGCCACAGCTTGTCCACGCAACAACTAGAGTTCTACTTGACGGATTTGAACTAAATTCGGTATACATGTTTATCACGACAAGATGAAGAAGCCTATTGATTTTGAAAAATTTCCGAAGACTTATCTCTCCTTGGCGGCCATTTTTATTTTTCGCACTTGTCCACGCGATAACTCAAGTTCGACTTCATTGCTCGTAACCAAATTTGGTATACATGTTTATCACGGCAAGACGAAGAACTCTTTATTTTCAAAAAGTTTCCGATGACTTATCTCCCCTTGGCAGCCATTTTTATTTTTCGCACTCTGTATCCTTGTCCACGCAATAGACGAAGAAGCCTATTTATTTTGACAGATCGTGACCTAATTCAATATTCATGTTTATCACGGCAAGAACCCTATTAATTGTCAGTGAGTTATCTCCACTTGTTAAGTGGCCTTGCCTCGACGGGCGTATATTGTGACCTTCGGCACTCTTGTTCCCAGTGCTGTGCAAACTTGTCCATCTTCAGTTGTTGTTGAATAGACATGTTACATACAATGTAAGACTTTCAACACCATATACCTCTATAGCTATGTTTGCAAACAGTGTAGATCCTTTTGAGCATTCGTGTGCCGACAGGCAACAATTTCTTTTTGTAGTGTGATTAGTAGACCAGGAGCTGCTCCTGGTCTTCTGGCATGCTGCGTCACATGCACAAGCCTCAATATCACCAGTCATAGCCACAGAATGGTATAATTATCGTGTTACAGGTGAGCGTAAGCTGGAGTCGGTGGTGCTCAGTAAGATGAACTTTGACTCGCTGGTGCGTGACCTGCTGCTGGTGCGGCAGTACAGGGTCGAGGTGTACCGCAACAAGGGCGGGGCCAAGAACAACGACTGGAGCCTCGCATTGAAGGTATGTACCATGGCAAGGTTGTTTACCTCGGCGATGAATCTGTCCTCAGGGATGGATATCTTAACCCATTATAGACGGGAAACAATTATAGTACCGTAGTATTAACATTTTTAGGGGGAACAAATCCTACTTTATTTATTTAATCTCGAAAGTATATGTTGTTACCACTCATTTTAACCGTCTCGATGAGTGGTAACAACATATACCTTTATGGAGTAATAAACAAAATGAGATTTTTTTCCACAAAAAATTATCGTATCCTCAGACTGAAATTGGTTAACAGTGAATTGTGGGGCTAAGGGATCCACTGTCATCAGTGCTGCAGAATGTTCGGAGGGTATGAATCATCATCATACAGAGCTCCCGATAAGGTACGTATTGGCGTATTTTACAACTTATTTTAGCAGAATACGCATCGATTATCAAAAGTGGGAGTACAAAATACTCACAGCAATGTGAAAATACGTATTGATTGTCAAATTGAGTAGTGAAAATACTGTAATAAAGTTGAAAATTTACAAACAGTGTTTGCTTTTTGCAGCTCAAATAAGTGAATTCTTTTTATCATTTGTGCCCTCTTTAATATTAAAGGAAGAAAATCAATAATACATTTGTAAAAGTAAAATACACATTGAATTTGAAATATGGGTGTAAAATATTCTTTAGATACAAAACTTATCTGGAACTCTGATCATAGGTGATTGTCATGTCACATGTGTGATTGTCATGTCACATGTGTGATTGTCATGTCACATGTGTGATTGTCATGTCATATGTGTGATTGTCATGTCACATGTGTGATTGTCATGTCACATGTGTGATTGTCATGTCACATGTGTGATTGTCATGTCATATGTGTGATTGTCATGTCATATGTGTGATTGTCATGTCATATGTGTGATTGTCATGTCACATGTGTGATTGTCATGTCATATGTGTGATTGTCATGTCATGTGTGATTGTCATGTCACATGTGTGATTGTTATGTCATATGTGTGATTGTCATGTCACATGTGTGATTGTCATGTCATATGTGTGATTGTCACTGGACACAGGGAGATATTTGGTATTTGTCTAGCTCCTGATAAGTTAATGTACTAATGTTTGTTAGATTCACGTTCAGGGCACAGGTGATACTAGCGTGTCTTGGATGGTCAATTATTGTTTGTGTATACATTATAGGAATGAATGGCCTTTTTGTGGAATTTATCGGGGTATAAACTTGGAAAAGTCGCGGGAATACTGGACGAGGCCTTCCGGCCTTCGTCCAGTATTCCCGCGACTTTTCCAAGTTTATACCCCGATAAATTCCACAAGAAGGCCATTCATTCCTTATAATTCCAGCATTTGAAATAAATTCATCAAGAAAATGTGTTTATTTTCCGTTTTCTTAAGAATTATTTTAACTGCGCCTCACGGTTACGGAAAGTAGTTCGGCGTGGGAGTTTACTGGGATATAAATTTTGGACAGACTTGCTACGGGCCAATCAAATGTTAGGGAATTGTGTAAATATTTTTGAGCTGGAATTATTGTACATTAAACACCTTTCTAAACAATGTACAAAACAATTCAAATGCGCCCAGGTCAGAAGATTATGTAATTATGAAAGGTACTAAACTGGCATTCGTCACCATTGTAAGAAAATGCCACACAAAGTCGTATTTTTTTCAGACTTGACGTCATTTTCCATTAGCCAACCAAATCACTGCGTGTCACGTGATTCGATATTTTCAAATATGGCGGCTAATATTCATTGATAATGAGGAAGTGAATGTGTTTGATTTTAAAAAGCGAAATTCTGTTAATAAGATGCGTTTTTAGTGCAGTTTACTCTTTGAGATTTATGTTAATGTATTAGCAACTGTAAAATCTATCCGGAAAACCCACCCCAAATAGCGGTTTCGACACGCTGTAACACGTTGTATAGGCGAGTAAAATAATACCACTTCGTATGGGATTTTCTTACAATGGTGACGAATGCCAGTTTAGTACCTTTCATAATTACATAATCTTCAGACCCGGGCGCATTTGAATTGTTTTGTACTTTGTTTAGAAAGGTGTTTCATGTATATACAAACAAACAATAACTGACCATCCAAGACATGCTAGAATCACTTGTGGTTCCGGGGTGTGAATTTTCCTCTTTTCAGCTGATATTCTCTTTTTTACTAAAAATTAAAAAAAAAGTGCTGGATTTTGTTGAAACTGCCCAAAAATCATACTTTAGTCGAGGGGGTGAAGGGCTTCCTCTTTTTTGTTACATTTTTCACCAAATTTTTCACGAATGACATGCTGATATATACAAATAAGTCCTATTCCCCCAGTCACAGTTATATTTATTATAAAGTATTTCGAGGGGTATATAGTTTTCGTAATTCCGTCTTGCCGCCTGTCCATCCGTCCGGCCACGTTAAAGTTTTATCTCTGCAACGGTAAGTCGGATTGGCTTCAAACTTCATATACTGCCTTATCATCATCCATATTTTCATTCTATACCACACCCATGCGGCCTTCATGTCCAAGGTCAAATTACTTAGAAATATGCGTTAAAGTGTTTTTAAATATCTGCTTTAAAGATTTTATTTGTCAGTCCAGGCGGCAGCCGCGGGTATACGTGTACACCTCAAAGCTTCTGTTAGCTTAACAGACTGTTAAATCCTTAGCATTGCTAAGGATTTAACAGTCTGTTAAGCTAACAGAGGTTTTGAGCAACCGGGCCTGCCCTCACATTTCTCTATAGTCTGTTTCACGAAAGCTGCCCAAATTTTACGGCTATATAGACAATTCAAAAACAATATTATTTTCGATAATATTAAATTAAAGGAAAATTTAAGAATGAGCCTTCTTTTTATTTCGTGAAATTTGGTCAAATATTGGTTTTATTACGAAAAATTTATTTCTCTGGGAATTTAACATGGGGGAAAAAGAGGTAAAGGAGTGTGTGAGGAGTCAAAAAACTTTTTTTTTTGGAAATTGACTCCGAAACCTGACTTGATAGCTTGGATATGATCTAACTAAGAAAACAAAAGTTAAATGTTTAAAATCGGTCCAGTATTTCTAAAATTCAAAAATATTTCCCCATGTTTTAAATCCCCATAGACATCTCCAGTATTTCTAAAATTCAAAAATATTTCCCCATGTTAAATCCCCATAGACATCTTCACTCACTCCGTGAAGATGTCTGCCTATGGGATTTAACATGGGGAAATTATTTTTTCGCAATAAAATCAATATTTTACCAATTTTGTCGAAATAAAAAGAAGGCTCATTCTTAAATTTTCCTTTAATTTAATATTATCCAAAAAAATATTGCTTTTGAATTGTTTATATGGCTGTAAAATTTTGGGCAGCTTTCGTGAAACAGACAGTAGACTAGTGATGGCTGTAACTGAAGAAATGAGACTTGTGCATTTTCGACCAGTCCACCTCCTAAGTTGCGATCACACTCGTGTAGCCTGTCACAGACGTATACTGCATGACCCGTGTTTGACTGAATGATGAACAGTGCTTACCCTGGATAACTGTGTGGATGTGCAAGCTGGTCTGGGTTTACACTGGTCTCAAATTTCATAAGCCCTTGCATCAACAGGAATTTGACCAATGCTAATGAAAGCAGTTCCCTATTTCCTCTGCCACAGTGACATTGATGTTCATATTGCAGGCATCACCTGGCAACCTGACGCAGTTTGAGGATATTCTGTTTGGCAACTCCGACATGTCCAACTCCGTGGGTGTCATCGCTGTAAAACTCGCCTCGGACAGCGGTCAACGGGTAAAACACAATATAACGGAAATATTATAGGAATCAATGGCCTTTTTGTGGAATTTATCAGGTATAAACTTGGAAAAGTCGCGGGTAATACTGGAACAAGAAGGCCGGAAGGCCTCGTCCAGTATTCCCACAACTTTTCCAAGTTTATATCCCCGATAAATTCAACAAAAAGGCCATTCATTCTTTATAATTCCAGCATTTGAAATAAATTCATCAAGAAAATGTGTTTATTTTCCGTTTTCTTACAAATTATTTTAACTGCACCTCACGGTTACGGAAAGTAATTTGGCGTGGGAGTTTACTGGGATATAAATTTTGGACAGAGACTTGCTACGGGCCAATCAAATGTTAGGGAATTGTGTAAATATTTTTGTGCTAGAAATATTTGTATGTCACATCAGCGCCTGTGGTTATAGTGTGTGCAATCAATAAATGTGTTACAGCTTATAACATTGACATTGTAGTCCATAGATGGATACAATACTTATTAATTAAAAAATCTATTTTATTTCTCTATAAATGTAAAAAAATATATGAATCAGCTAACTACAGTCTGTATTTTTTGTCTCACTCACTTCAGTGTAAAGTGAGACATATATGTCACAATTTCAGCGATTGCGTAGACATCAATAATTATGTCCAAATGTTGATTATAAATCGCTTGTTCTGTTAGTCAGATCACTACCATACAAAACTTCATCAATAGCTTCCTGACACTGATAGCTGTCCACCCAGTGTCGGGTGATGACATGCGTGGGTTCACTCGCCGGCGTCTTGTCAGTGAAAAATCCTTCTTACTAGTCTATTACTACAGTGGAACCCCTCTAAACCTGACACCAAGACAACACATGTGATCTTATTATCAATGAGTTTCTTGGTCATTTATCTCTGGTGATAATGTCTATTCTTCATCGCATAGCACACAGCTATGGCTCGGAATAATGTATTAATAAACATTATAATGTGGCTGTGGCTGGAAATGGGGCTTATGGGTTTTATTAACAGTGTAGCTTCCGATCAAATTGCATGCTCCTGTAGCTGATAATGATCTATATTGCTTGTTAAAAGCATGACGGGTGTTTCATTGATGGAATGGTGAACAGTGTAAATCCTGATGCGGATGCACAGGCTGATCTAGGACTGGTCGCAAAACCAATAAGCCCCATTTCTTCCGTCACGGCCACATGTGGGTGGTGGTCGGGCGAACGCGACGGCGTAAATTAACTGTAGGGGTTCCTCCTTATAGGAATCACCGTTTGCTTGGTTTGGCCCTCAGGTTCGTTTTTATCTTTGGCTCTTTTGTTACCTGGGAGTTGAATTGGGTTATTGCCCATTATAAAAGTAGTAAGATTATTACTGATCCTACTGCTTTTGGGAGGGGCCAAGTGATTCTGTTGTGGCGAGGACCTGGCATCAGATCAGGATTATTCTGATTTCAGGGCTGAATATATAGTTTTTTGATTGTAAATATTCTGTTCTGATTTTGAGATTTTCCCCCCATTTGTAGGTAATATATGGGATTTAGTACTAAACCCATTGACCCGGCCTTAAATGACTTTTGCTGTTGATAGGCTGTTAAACTCCAAGAAACAAACAAACAAACACAGCCACATATATCTGATGTTCTCACAGATGGTCGGGGTAGGATATGCTGATGCCACTCTCCGGAAATTCCAAGTCAGTGAATTTACAGACAACGACCAGTACTCCAACTTGGAGGTATAGTATTATTAACCCTTTCAACACCACAGACCTGTATAGTGTTATTGGTAAAAAGTGCAGTCACTAGCCGTCTCATCAGGATCTGCACTTTTTGCAAGTAATTTTCATATTTTTAAGAACAAAATCACTTGAACATGTACATGTGCAGGTAATATATTGGATTTAGTACTAAACCCATTGACCTTAACTGTTGATAGGCCGTTAAACCACAACAAACAAACAAACCCCATTTTCATAAATGGACTGGTCTGAAAATCATTTTGTAATTGTTGAATTGGTTGCAAAATTAACATATCAAAATCCATTCCAGTTACTTAGGGGCGAAACAGTTAATACTTTGATAGACTGCTATGGACAACTGTTTGGCCATGAAACAGTGACACGCATGTAGTGATGTTCTGAATTTATTATGCTAAAAGTCCATCTGTCGACAAGTTGTCATGGCCTCACGGTTAAGTAATTCACCATGCAACTGGGAGGTTGCAGTTTCGAACTGATAGTGTATAAATAATTACTTGCATTCAAGATTACAGTGTAGGTGGTCGGATTAGCTTTGTAGATAGAGCGTCGGATTACGGATCGGGAGACCCCGGGTTCGATTCCCACCTCGACCGCTGCGAATGGTCGAATCGGTGTGTCCTTGGGCAAGACAATTTTGTGCTAGTCTTGTCCTATCGGATGGGGACTTAAATAGTCAGTCCCGACATGCAAGGTCATCGAGCCAGTGTCGTCGTTAAATCAAAACATATATATTTAATTAACCCTTACTACGCTGAATTAAATTTCGTCGTCTGATGGAAATGTTTTATTTTTCAATATTTCTTGATAAACACCTGTTTTGACAGCGCATGAGAATCGTCTCCAGTGGAGACGATACTCGTGTGCTGCCAAAACCAGTTTTTTTGTTAAGAAATAAAGCAAAAATGAAAAACAGCAGACGCCAATTTCCGTCAACAGTGTAGGAAGGGTTAAGATTAGAGTGTCTCCAAGAACAGACTTGGTGCATGTGTGTACGTCTGTCGCCTGTTTCACTAAACTTTGTATGACCAAAGAAGATGCAAAATTGAAATTTACAAGAACATTTGCATGTATAGCTGATGCTGGCAAATCTTTTGTGAAAGTGTTCACATTCAATGATGTGTACATAGTAGGTGGAAAGTGACAGCATCAGTGAATCTTTGTTTGAACTTTTTTTATCATACAAAGTTTAGTGATGGTCACATACATCTTAAGGTCCATTTTGTCAGCTGGTGACTGACGGCATATAGCAAATGTTACCATCATCATATGTGTTTTCTTCCTATCACTGAGAGTGTGTTTGTCAAAAAGAGCAGTAAGTGCAGTAAGTGGGATTTCAGACGCTGATAGTTGAGCAGGGGCCCAAGGAGCTTGTATGTGATTTTGGTGCGTGCTTACAGGCCCTGATTGTGTGCTTACAGACCCTGATTGTGTGCTTACAGACCCTGATTGTGTGCTTACAGGCCCTGATTGTGTGCTTACAGGCCCTGATTGTGTGCTTACAGGCCCTGATTGTGTGCTTACAGACCCTGATTGTGTGCTTACAGGCCCTGATTGTGTTTTGGCCCTGATTGTGTGCTTACAGGCCCTGATTGTGTGCTTACAGGCCCTGATTGTGTTTTGGCCCTGATTGTGTGCTTACATGCCCTGATTGTGTGCTTACAGGCCCTAATTGTGTGCTTACAGGCCCTGATTGTGTGATTTCAGGCCCTGTTTATGTGATTTCAGGCCCTGCTTGCGTGTTTTCAGACGCTGACTATGTTATTTCAGGCCCTGATAGTGCAGCTGGGACCCAAGGAGTGCCTACTGGGATTGGGAGACAGTGGGGCCGACGCCGGCAAACTGAAACAGGTCCTCGACAGGAGTGGACTGCTCGTGACAGAGAGGAAGCGAAGTATGATTGGAACAAAAAACTGACATCAATTGATTGTCTCCATTTAGAGCATTGGGCTTCAATACGGTTGTTGCTTGACGTAATGCCCTAATCAGTTGATACCGATGATCCTGGTTTCAATACCTGCTGTCGACATGAAAAAATGCATACTATACATACTATACATACTTCCTCATTATCAATAAATATTAACCGCCATCTTTGAAAATATTTCAATCACGCGCACGCAGTGGTTTGGTTGGTTACTGGAGACTGGCGTCATTTTCCATTAGCCAACCAAATTACTGCGTGTCCCGTGATTCAATATTTTCAAAGATGGCGGCTAATATTTATTGATAATGAGGAAGTGAATGTGTTAGATTTAAAAAAAAAAACGGAATTTACGTTATATACAAACAATAATTGACCATCCAAGACAAGCTAGAATCACCTGTGGTTATAAGGGAAGTTATAGTTCGCCCTACTTTCTAAGCCAATCACTGGGCAGCATTGTGCTCCACTTATTTCACACATTGCATTGTTTATCCCCAATAAGTTCTATACATATATTACCTGATTTAATGACTAACTGTTCAACAGGAAATGGAAAATCAATACTTCGATGGGACATTGCATGTGGTTTCCCAGTGATTAATTAGTACAGCTAACAAAAATGTGCGCTGGTGTAACAGAAACTCATTTAGTACCTATTATATACTTAACCCTTCCTACGCTGTTGACGGAAATTGCTGTCTGCTGTTTTTCATTTTTGCTTTAATTCTTAACAAAAAACTGGTTTTGACAGCACATGAGACTGGAGACGATTCTCATGTGCTGTCAAAACCAGGTTTTTTGTCGAGAAATATTGAAAATAAAACATTTCCAGCAGACGACCACATTTAATTCAGCGTAGTAAGGGTTAAGGCCAAAAGAAACAGTATATAAATGGTTCGATATTTCGTGAACAAGTTTGTTTAAAAACATGATGTAAAATGTTTTTTAATGCTGAATCTAATCTGCAACTACTGCACCAAAACAGTAGATGCATGTGTTTAAAGAGATTGTGCAACACAATGAAAAGACAACAACACACTTCATTTCAAAAACTGCAGTAAAGAGAGCACAATTTCCTAGTCAATATTGATATCCGAGCATAAAACGGATCGCCTACAGTGATCACACAAGGTGGGCACACTCGGTACTGAATATGGTCAATTTATCATTGTGATCACTGTAGGTGATCCATTTTATGCTATGGTTAATCAATATTGACTAGGAAAGTTTCCAAATTGTGTTCTCTTTACTGCAGTTTTTGAAATGAAGGGTTTTGTTGTCTTTTCATTGTTTACACAGTCTCTTTAAACACGTGCATCTAATGTTTTGGTGCAGTAGTTGCAGATTAAATTCAGCAATAAAAAACATTTTACATCAGATTTTTAAACATACTTCTTCACGAAATATAGAAGAATTTATTTTATGTAAAGTTTCTTTTGGCCTTCTAAAGTATATATAGGAACACATGTGATAAATCAAATAATCCAATTGCTAAAATAAAATATGCATTGAATTTTAAAATCTCTCACGAAACTTTCCGGCCCGTGTTTGTTTTGCACACAAACTATTGTGTTGTGCAACATTGCAGGTGATTTCAGCAACAAGGACGTGGTACAGGACCTGAATAGGCTCGTCAAGGTGAAGAAGTCCGAGCAGGGCAATGCGGCAACACTCCGTATGTATACATCAGGCCTCGACAAGTCCACTCATCCGCTTGTATTAGCGAGTGAATTTTTTATCCGGACGAGTGGTAATTTGAAGAGACATTGTGGCATAAACATTAAAACATATAGGAATGTACGAGTTGAAATCCAATCTGGACAAGTGGAAAATTAAGAATGTGTCGAGGTCTGTACATAGGTCAGTCTGATACATAGAGGATATTCATATTTTGCAACAAATATGACATATATGTTCATCTCGTGGTGTAAAATGTCCATATTTCACGAGTGCCTAACATTTCATCGAGTGGTGTGAAATGTCCATATTTCACGAGTGCCGTTAGGCACTCGTGAAATATGGACATTTTACACCACGAGATGAACATATATGTCATATTCGTTGCAAATATATGAATATTCTATTTATTATATACTGCTCCATGGAAATTAGCAGTTTTTTAGACTGTATACGGTAATAAATGTGTATTTGCAGCCTATTTGCGCTGTTTTCTTTCAGGTGCGCATTATGAATATAGATAGCGGAAGTAGTCGTATTTTCACCGGAAGTTGTTTATTTCATTGATGAGAACATATGACTTTTATTTACATCGTATGACTATGTATTTCATGGGTAGGTATATAATAAATAGTGATACGAGGATATTAAACACACGATATGCTGGTGTGACCGCTATTGGATCTAAGTCCAAATATCTATCTCCGACCAGGAAGATGGTAGGTGCATACCTTGACAAATAATCCATCATTAACCCTTTCAACACCACAGACCTGTATAGTGGTATTGGCAAACAGTGTAGATCCAGATGAGCCGGCTTGTCTCATCAGGATCTTCACTTTTAATTTTCATGTTTTTGCTAACAAAAACACACTTTTCATAAATGGACTAGTCTGAAAATCATTTTGTGACGGTCGGATTGGATGCAAAATTAACAGATCAAAATCCATTCCAGTTACTGAAAGGGTTGAAAGGGTTAAGTTCAGTATTCATATGTTAATGTTGAATCCATCCTTAAGAAATCAGACCTTAACGGTGAATGTTACTAGGATTCGTACCGGGGCTAAACTAAACCCAGGAGGCATAGTGTGACTGGACTCACTATATGTCCGTGTGTGTGTCCGTAGGTCCGGTTAAAAAAAAAAAAAAGTGTTGCCTGAGTTTCTGCAATATGCCACTTGGGGCATTTGTGTGCCGACAGGTCACAGTTACTTCTTATTGTAATTTCAGTGTTGAACGTATGGTACCTCCCTCATACATGTGATGTGCAGCAGACGTAAGATCCCAATCGATCAATCTATCTCTGATGACATTGCCTGTTCATGATTGCAAATAAGCACATAGATGTGTCGTGGAGTGCTCATATGCCTGAAATACAGTGAAACATCTCTAAATTGGACACCCTGGGGTATCCCAGGGTGACCAATTTAGAGATGTTTCACTGTATTTCAGATGGATCTAGTTTTTATTTGTTTAAAATCTGAATGTGTTTTTTAGGTGAAGTAACCCGTTTTGTATTTGACATTGCTGTTCAATCACTCAATTCACACACATATTCTATTAAGTAACTGTCTGTATGTCTATCTTTAGCGGAGTTGGACATAGCCCATGCGATGTCTGCACTGTCAGCTCTAGTAAAAATACTTGGAGGTAGGTGCACTGTTGTTGGGCTGTTGGCTGACCTTGACATTTGTGATCAGTTTTGTCGTGCCTGCTTTAGCAGAAGGCGCGACTTTTTCCGTCGTCGTCAGAAATGTCAAAAACTTTGTACAAGCTTCGTCATCATGCTATAACTTTAATATTACTTTAACGGATTGCTTCAATATTTGGACACTTGATACATGTAAGCATTAGGAACACACTCGTGCCCACCAATTCACATGACCCTTCACCTTTTTTACCTTCAAATTTTTGCTGAAAAACTTGGCCATTTTTTTTCCTCAAAAACTTTGTACAAGCTTCCTCATCCTGCTATAACTTTCATATTACTGGACGCATTCCTTCAATGTTTGGACACTTGATACATGTAAGCATTTGGAACACACTCATGCCGCCATTCACATGACACTTGATACATGTGAGCATTGGGGACACATTCATGCCGCCATTAACATAAAAAAGTTTGTACAAGCTTCTTCATCATGGTATAACTTAATATTACGTGATGGATTGCTTCAATATTTGGACACTTGATACATGTAATCATTCGTAACACCCTCATGCCGCCATTAACATGACCTTGACCTTTTTATCTTCACATGTTTGTGGAAACACTTAGCCATTTTTGCATCAAAAAGTTTGTACAAGTTTCTTCATCATGATATAACTGTAATATTACTTGACAGGTTACTTCAATATTTGGACACTTGATACATGTGAGCATTTGGAGCACACTCATGTCCCGATTAACATGACCTTGACCTTTGTACCTTGACATTTTTGCGGAAAACACTTGGCAATTTTTTATGTCAAAAAGTTTTCTTCAACCTTGACCTTTTTCGTGCTGTAAGCATGAACTTCTATGACAGTTTTTATGATGTTTACTTTTGAAAAATTAGCACATGCCCATGATCATGTTGCGGTCAAATGCCTCGGCAGGCGCGACACCTCTTCCGTGGCGGAATTCTTGTATGTCAAAACTATTGGGTTTGAATCTCACTGGAGTAGCTTCATTCCGTATGTCCTTCAGCAAGATACTGTCATCCTGCCTAGTCCTTTTGCAAGGGGTCTTAAAGCGAACGCCTTGTGTATCAGATTTAACACAGAATCTGAAGACACTTAACACAGGGAACTATTCCATATTCATAGTCACAGAGAAGGTCTGAACGTCCATCCAATGAGATTCAAACTATAGCTGATAGTTGTAGAACTACTTAATGGAAGGGCAAATTTTCTTATTCTGCAAATAGTGAAGTCATTGTAATTGAGACTTGTGAAGATGATACATATAAGTCTTTGTCATACCGCAGATAAGTTTCTCGGCTTTTGATTGGCTTGATCAATACAAGTAACAAATTGTACTCTCAAAACCAGTCTTTATTGTTTATTTTTCCATAAATATTCTTCGCTCATCAAAATATGAGCGAAAAATTAGCCAAAATAACGAAAATTCCTTTTCAAATCTCAACATGCTTGGCTTCGTGACACGGCTATATTTAGGTCACAAACTATGTGTTCCACGCACGAAACCGCGGCGTAGCAATGACAGCGAATGTTGGGAACCAGTCGCATTATTGTAGAGGCGCCAAAGGGAGAGCAGATCGATAGAGCAGTGGAATATAAATTAAATTACACGATATAAAAAAACTGTCATAAAGTCGTTTTCGATGGATTTCTTACTCCATATTTAGTTTGTTTTTGTTTAATAAAAAAACAAAATGTTCATTTACGCCTTTATATTAAGACTGACGGTAGAAAATCGAATCTCGGATTATTTTTCTTCCTGAAAAAACGCAAAGATCAAAAGAAGAGATATGTTTATACGGGCCAAATACAGGATCTGCGGTATGACAAATACGTTATTGTGATTCTACACAGGCTATATGATGTAATGTTGCCCGTCTGAAGGTATGTTCACCCGAGGCTATCGCCTCGGGTGAACATACCTCCAGACGGGCAATATTACACCATATAGCCTGTGTAGAATCACAATAACTTGTAATGTAGTAGAGGCAATCATAATGGATCCAAATTATGCTGTTGCATTCTCAACTCCCAGACTGCATAATATAAAGTCTGCTATAAGATCACCACACTGTTACCTGACCTTGTCTGTTGTAGCTGCTGTCGGATGAAGACAACTTCGGTCAGTACAGTCTTGTCCACGTTTGACCACGGTCAGTACATGCGGCTGGACGCGGCTGCTGTTCGGGCACTCAACCTTATGCCCAGCTCCATGGAGGGTACGTATTCATGTGGTAACATTCTAACCCTATTAATTAAAATAAGGGATGATTTTGCAGAGCTCAGATAAGGAATTAGTTATTGGAGTATTGTCACTCCCATCATTTCTGAAGCATTTGGGTATTTCAACATTTTTTATTTAATAGGTTAAAATAAAATCACACTTACTGTTTTCACATCAAACAGACAGCAATTATTGAATAGTTCCCTTCGGAATGAAAAACATGTCTTGGCATTTGAAATACCAAGGTGTGTTTTTTCATGGAAAATAAGAAAGATATGCTATATTTGTCGTTTGTTTATTGTTTTCTGCTGCATGATAAAGGTACCACAAAATATTTATTTCTTTTTGATTACTTGCTACTTGTGATTTCATGGGGTCTTTGGCAATTTTAATTGGTATTTATGCAAATACGCAGCTATCTGGAGTGCTGATTTTGTAAACATTGTGTAGACAAGACTGGAGAATGAGGGTTATGTGATTTGTGACCAGTGTTAGCTCCTGATCCAATAACAATCCTGTACTTTGACAACGATTCTATAAGTCTCGTTAAAAGAATCACAGAGGTTTCATCAATGGAATAGCGAACTAGGGCAGATACCTATCAGACTAGATGCAGTCTGGTTATTCTGGATCTACACTGGTCCTAAAATGTCTCCAGTCACAGCCACATGTAGTCATTTGTCAAGGTCAAACATATATTCCAGCACAAAAATTATTTACACAATTCCTAACATTTTGATTGGCCCGTAGCCAAGGTCTCTGTCCAAAATTTACAATCCCAGTAAACTCCCACGCCGAACTACTTTCCGTAACCGTGAGGGCGCAGTTAAAATAATTCTTAAGAAACACGGAAAATAAACACATTTTTCTTGATGAATTTTTTTATTTCAAATGCTGGAATTATAAGGATTGAATGGCCTTTTTGTGGAATTTATCGGGGATATAAAACTTGGTAAACCTCGCGGGGAATTGGGAATACTGGACGAGGCCTTCCGGGAAGGCCTCGTCCAGTATTCCCGCGACTTTTCCAAGTTTATATCCCCGATAAAAATTCCACAAAAATAAAAAGGCCATTCATTCCTTATAATTCCAGCATTTGAAAATAAATTCATCAAGAAAATGTGGTGTTTATTTTCCGTTTAAATGTCGTCAAATGTTCGGCATTGGAGTTTTACTGGGATATAAATTGCTGGACAGAGACTTGCTACGGGACCAATCAAATGTTAGTGAATTGTGTAAATATTTTTTGTGCTGGAATTATTTCATGTATGTGTCTTTTAATAGGCGGAAACAGGAACCAGAGTGTTGTGGGACTGCTGAAACAGATGTCGTACAGCCCAGGGCCAGCGCCTGGTGGCACAGTGGGTGAAACAGCCTCTCGTGGACAGGAATAAAATAGGTATCTGTCTATCACCTCGCTGTTGAAAGAATGTTATACCTAATACTGTCAATTTACACAGTCATGAGATATATGAAAGTGATGCGTATTGGCGTATTGGCAGAATAAGCATTGTTTATCAAATGTGGGAGTAAAAAATACTCTGACACAGCAATGTGAAAATATGGCATTGATTTTCAAATTGAGTAGTGAAAATATTAGGGCTGTTCCAGTAAAACATACATGGGAGGGGGGGACACCACTTTTAGATTTGGGTAGCCTACCATAGATGCGAATTAGTAGCTTTGGCACCCACCCATAGATGTGCCTTTACCTTGAAAACACCGACCCATAGATGTGATTTAATTGGTTGTGAAAACAACCACCCATAGATGTGATTTAATTATAGTGATTTACGAGTCTCCGTTGTTGAGAAATCCAAAAATCATTCACAATGCATATGATGGTGCGTAATGCTTAGAGACATACTGCTTGGCAAAAGAGACTCCCCCCCCCTCAAACTTTACAGTCCTGTGAACACAAATTTTTGCCAGCCCGAATGAAATTTTAGACACACGAACAACCGACCAAGAAAACAAAAAATTAAAAAAAATATCAAAGAAAGTTTATACTGTTACAAGCACTTTAGGTATTTTCCTTTCCAATATTTCATTTACCTGTCGGACGCCGACGTATTTCGCATACTCTGGCTGTCGTACACACAAAGAAAAAAATTTCGCTGGAGAAATTAATCAGATTAGAAACCAAAGCCTGCCGAATATAGGGCCATGCCGAATACCGTAAATCGACCATTACGACCAGTTTTCTCAATTTTAAATCACACGGCCCCATTCCCAAAATACAAAAACACTGTATAGCAACCGCAGCTGATTTACCCAATATGTTTGCACCTAAATTCATTCTGCTCCTTAGGCCGATCCAGCAATCCATTGTTCGGTGTTTCATTGAAAGCCAGCTCGCCATTTTATTGTTGTTGTTGTTGTATGCGAGATCCCTGCGCTGATATTTTCACTCCTCCCGAAAAAACGACGCAATTCCGTGATTTTTTTGCACAATTTAATGCGGCATTCTCGATAGCGAAAGCGATTTGAAAGAATGACGAAAAAACGTTTAATACCGAAGCATCTACAAATCCACCCATAATGTGATTTTTAGTGTGAGAACCTCCCACCAACCCACCCACCCATAGATGTGATTTTAGTTGATCTCACCCACCCATACGATGCAATTTTAGGCACAACACCTGCATGTATTTTTCTTTTTTCTGCCGTCCCCGGTGCCGTGTGTTTAACTGACACCCTTATAATAAATTTGAAAATTTGCAAACTCCAAACAAGAGTGAATTTTAAAATTTCTTCTTTTATTTTTTATCATTTGTTCCCTATTAACTAAGGAAGAACATCAATAATACATTTGTAGAAGAAAAATACTCAGTGGTATTTGGGTGGTATAATACTC
>CM055265.1:163511893-163576096 GCA_029237695.1 Conchocele bisecta | reverse complement strand
GATGATAAGCCATTAAACATTCATTATTTAAATAAAAAATACTAGTTGTTAGTAATCTTGTGGAGCTAACCTAGTTTTGGTATGTTCAGTACTTTGATTAGTCTACTAGCCAAAAGGTGAACCTGAACATGTTGAGTCGATTTAATATATAGGTCCGAAGTTCTCAGAAACTGCCGGATGGCCATTTGTATATGTGTAGCATTTTTGTCGAGCCCGCTGGCGGAAAGCCAGACATAGTGATCACTATGACGTCTGGGTGTCTGTCCTTAGAAGTTTGTGTTGTTATAAAATCTGCGTTAAAGTTTTTACATACCTTATATCTCTACAATCGTTACACCAATTTAGTTCAAACTTCCAATACTTCCTTTTCATCATTCATATTTTCATTCTATAGCCTGCCCATGCGGTGCACATGCCCAAGGTCAAGGTCAAATGACTTGAAATTTGTGTTACATTTTTTACATACCTTATATCTCCACAACGCTTACACCGATTTACTTCAAACTTCAAATAATTCTTTATTATCATCCATATTTTCATTCTATAGCCCACCCATGCGGCTGACATTCCCAAGATCAAGGTCAAATGACTTTACAATTTGCGTTAAAGCTTTTACATACCTCCACAACCCTTAATTCAATCTTCAAATAAACACACTCTGAGACCGTCAAATGCCTCGGAGGGGGCTCGACATGCAGGCTGCGGCCATCTGGTTCTTAATTTACCTAATTAGCATATTAATTGGGTTGAGATACAAAATAAGGAATAGCTCCCTTAATAATTCACATAGAGACTTTGTTTTTGTCTCTATGCCCATGTTTTCAATACCAAGGAATCTATCTAACAAAATGTCAGTGACCTAATCCCATTCAATGACGGCAAATCCAATATGGCCGCATATATGAGGCTGTGCGTCCTAAATTTGATGATCGTCTTCTTTTAAAGTTTCTGCATATGATATCAGAAGCATGTAAAGCATCTTACAATTTCAGTCATACAGAGCCATTCCAACTACATTAAATCCAATATGGCCACCGTGAAAATCAGTTAGAGTTTGATGTAAAGGCCAGTCTATTGGCTAGCAAATTGCAAAATCAGAAATAGCTCACTTAATAAGTCCCATAGAGACTTCGTTTTGGTGTCTACAGCCATGTTTTCGAAACCAAGGATTGTATCTAGCACAATGTCCGTGGTGTAGTCCCATTCACTGTCAGTAAATCCAATATGGCTGCCGCATATGAGCAAATCCGTCTTAAAAACGTTGTAATTTGAGAACTGTCTTCATTTATTATGTATGTGCAGGAGTGTATGATATCAGAAGCATGTAAACATATATTGCAATTTCACTCCTTTAGAGCCACGCCTACTGAATATGGACGCCGTGAAAATTAGTTATAATTTCATGTAAAAGCCACTCAATAAACGAGCATATTTATTAATTAGTTCATATATCACCTAGTGACTTTGGTTTCTACATCCATGTGTTTGATACCAATGAATTTATATATCATAGTTTATTGCCCATAATGTCATTGAATGTCGGTGAATCAAATATCCATGAAGCACTTATATTGCCTCATGAAGTGCATTCCTCAATCCAGCAGCTTGGTCACCCACCACTATGTATCTTACGGAAACGTATGTGCACATATGACATCACAGCACATTCACACTATTATCTAAACACACTTTCTGTAGTCATACATGTACATGCACGTGCAATTTGATTATTAGAACACCATTATGTCGCTGCAACATGCACTACTCTATGCATGAAGCATCTTCAAATGCGTTAAAGTTATTGTTTTTTCACAATATCTCTTTAACCCCTTGCCAGACTTTCATAATATTTCACATCAATCTTTGTCTAGGGATGATGCTTCATTACGCACACCCCCACATCCGAATTCTCAAGGTCAAGGTCATTTATTTTACTTGTAATGTTCACCGGTTTTGTAACAGAAATGCGTTAAAGTTATTGTTTTTTCACAATATCTCTTTAACTCCTTGCCAGACTTTGATAATATTTCACATCAATCTTTGTCTACGGATGATACTTCATTATGCACACCCCCACATCCAAATTCTGAAGGTCAAGGTCATTTATTTACTTGTAATCTTCACCGGTTTTGTAACAGAAATGCGTTAAAGTTATTGTTTTTTCACAATATCTCTTTAACCCCTTGCCAGACTTTGATAATATTTCACATCAATGTTTGTCTACGGATGATACTTCACTACGCACACCCCCACATCCAAATTCTGAAGGTCAAGGTCATTTATTTACTTTTAATGTTCACCGGTTTTGTAACAGAAATGCGTTAAAGTTATTGTTTTTTCACAATATCTCTTTAACCCCTTGCCAGACTTTGATAATATTTCACATCAATCTTTGTCTAGGGATGATGTTTCATTACGCACACCCGCACATCCAAATTCTCAAGGTCAAGGTCATTTATTTACTTTTAATGTTCACCCGTTTTGTAACAGAAATGCCTTAAACTTATTGTTTTTTCACAATATCTCTTTAACCCCTTGCCACACTTTCATAATATTTCACATCAATGTTTGTCTAGGGATGATGCTTCATTATGCACACCCCCACATCCAAATTCTCAAGGTCAAGGTCATTTATTTACTTTTAATGTTCACCGGTTTTGTAACAGAAATGCGTTAAAGTTATTGTTTTTTCACAATATCTCTTTAAAACCCCTTGCCACACTTTGATAATATTTCACATCAATGTTTGTCTAGGGATGATGCTTCATTACGCACACCCCCGCATCCAAATTCTGAAGGTCAAGGTCATTTATTTACTTGTAATGTTCACCGGTTTTGTAACAGAAATGCGTTAAACTTATTGTTTTTTCACAATATCTCTTTAACCCCTTGCCAGACATTGATAATATTTCACATCAATGTTTGTCTATGGATGATGCTTCATTACGCACACCCCCACATCCAAATTCTCAAGGTCATTTATTTACTTGTAATGTTCACGGTCAAATGCCTCGGCAGGCGCGACTCCGCTTCCGTGGCGGAATTCTTGTTTAATACTAGCTGGCATAGATAGAGAAAGTATATATTTGACAACAGAACACGGGTCTCAACCTGTGAAATATATACATATGGTCATGGTACCTGTTGGCTGATGTACCTGGATGTGTAATTAACTGTTTGATATTTGAATCATATATCGCCACACATCAATTATTTTGTGCCGTCATGTTACCATATAACGTTTTCCTGCATTTCCCACCTCATGACATATGTTTTCTGGTTTCTAAGACCACATGCATAGATCATAGTTCTTTGTCACTAAGTCGTGCTCATATGACTATAGCACATGTTGTTCAGTCGCTGAAAAACATTTATGTCACCACTAAACATGTCATGTTATGAATACCTGGGTGTAGTAGGAATCTATGTGACCTGTTAAAGGCGATGATTCGTCACCATCGCACAGTTTATATTGTCAACGCTTACTGGGATACTTAGATTTTATTATGTTAAAAATTAATTTCCGGAGGATATATTGTATATACTGCAGTTGGAATTGGCATACTGGGTTGGCACTGCGCTATACTGGTTGTTGTTGGAAATGTACACATTGTCACCAAAACTAAGTGAATAGATGCAAAATTTTACAAATTATGTCAACTTCAAGGTTTAATCCCTCACATACTGTGGCCATATTGGATTTATGTCCGTTAACATGTTTGTATGAGCTTGTGATTATGTTACATAGATATTTTGGCTATGAAAACATAGGTAGACACTAACTCGAAGTCTCTTTGATCGATTAAGGGAGATATTTATGATTATTTGATTTCACCTAATTAATATGCTAATTAGGTCAATTAAGAAAAAGTATAAACGTATGTAAATGGGCATCCGGCAGTTTCTGAGTCCGTTGGACCTATATATTACATTTACCCTTTAAAACTTTGTGGTACTCGACATTGTTAGGTTCAAAATTTGGCTCGTAGACTAAATATGACGGTATTATGCTGTATTTTCATTGGCTACCTATGCCGTGCGAACGAAATGCTATCTCGTTGGAACGAGATGCTAACATTGTAAAGTAAACGCAATTACATATAAAAAATAAATGAATTATTCAAATTGAATTATTTTTGTTCATTCATGACACTTTCCAGTCACCCAACTTTAAATGGCCTTAATTCTTGTTAAAGTAAACTTTCTTTCAATCACTCAATCAGGACGCTTCAGTGTATCACATGACCAGTTGTTGATGAATGTTATGCAGTAGATTTACAAACAGATATTTGTAGGAAGGTATAACATTTAAATGATATTAAATGGACCGCCAGCTGATAAATGGTACTTACCTTATGTCGTATGCGGCCTGCGTAGACCCAGATATAACTGCGCAACCGCGTAGTCTGATCTGGGTCTACACAAGTCGCCACTACTTCAGTTAAAATGTGGCCCTTATTAACAGTTTCAATGAATGTCTGACGGTATGAGCACGCTTGGTGATCAGGATCTACACTGTACTCAGAGGTACACTTTCTCGGCCTGCGGCCAATATTATTAGACAAGAGGGGATAGAGCATTCGTCCATCTACGTATGTTAATAACACCTTTCATTTGTCAATAATTCATGAACTGCTTCACCGATTTTGATAATATTTGGCCACAATGTGTGTCTAGGGATGGTGCTTTGTTTTGCATACCGTCCAAGGTCAATATCACTGAGGACTTGATGTGTTTTTTTGGTGTTTTGTTTTATTAAGACTGCCTGCGAGGGGACTAGCTTCATTTAGCGATGCCAGTTCTTGGTTTTCTTAGTGGAACTGTTGCCATGCATTCTGGTACCAAGCTGAAATCAGCAATACAACTGACTTGTGTTGTCCATCCATCCAAATGTATGTCTTTCATGATCCCCTTGCTGATAGGCAATATGGTATATCGCGTTAGTCCATGTACGTACGTGTGGCTCCATATAAATGTTCTTTCCAGATTTTGGTCGTGGTCGTACAGAGATTCACCAGTTTTTGGGTCACAGGTGTATATTACAGAGTCCCAAATTTGGGCAATTGTATTCAACAGTGATCCAGAAAGTGGCGAATCTCGCCTTATGCAGGACTTTGTTGTGCAAAATACTAGTAAGCCTTGTTTGTACTGATACACTCCGTTATAACCAACGTTCTGGTTACTATGGAACCCAATTAAATATTGGTTCCCATCGTAGCCCGGTGGGCGGCAGGTGGGATCATGCTGATGGGTAATTTAACGATCGGGGTTCATCCTTACCGTAGCCCCGTGCAGGCACCGGGGCGGGATCAACTGATCCTGAGAATAGTGCTGCAGTAGCCATTGCTTGTCGTAAAAGGCGACTAAACTGGCTTAACGATTGGGTTCATACTTTCCGGAACCCACTATACCGGATTTGGCCCTCATGTACATTTTTGGCTTTTTCTTGTATGTGAGAGTTGAGTCGGGCTATGCCCCATATATAAAAGTAAGATTAGCGCTAATCCTATTACTTTTAGGGGATGGGATAAATGATGCTGGTGTGGCGAGGGCCTGGCACCAGATCAGGTTGTTCTAATTTCAGGACTGAATATATATTTTGATTGTAAATATTGAGTTCTGAAGTTGGGATTTACCCCCCTCGGACAGGTGGATACGGGACTCGACCCCGTTGACCCGTCTGCGTGTAGACTCCCTGAGGCTTGTACCTCTATGTCAGAAAAGCGGACGTTAAACCCTATTCACTCACTCACTCACTCCCTGAGGCTTGTACCTATATGTCAGAAAAGAGGACGTTAAACCCTATTCACTCACTCACTCACTCATCCTTACCGGAATCCCGACTGGAGACCTGGGGCCCGTTTCACTAAACTTCGTACGACTAAAATGTTCGTAAGTGTAATTATTCGTAATCCTATTACTTTTAGGGGAAGGGGCCAAGTGGCTTTGGTGTGGTATGGTTAGGTTATTCTGATTTCGGGGTTGAATATATATGTTTTTGATGTAAATATTCCGTTCTGATTTGATTTTGGGACCGCCAACCGGATTTCGACTAAACTTGGTCGGAATGATCGATGTACAATGCTCTTTCAAAGTTGTTAAAATGGTGACCCCCGGGGTCAAAAATGGGGTGGCCCGTGGGGTCAAATTGGGGTCAAATTTTATTTTTGACCGAATATGGTCATGTCATATAACAAATTGAAGGTATCAACGAGGCAATCACTCTGGTGCATTTTCTGTCAAAATCGGATGGTTATGTCATCCAAGATGGCCGCCGAAAGGTCAAAAGGTCGTTCTTTTATTAGAGATTTCAAAATTCTTCTTCTTCTTCACATGAACCGCTTGGCCCATGGTAGTCAAACTTAAAAGTTATGGTCCATGGGTGAAGCCTTTTCAGATTTGTTAAAATGCAGGTCATCGCTAATCCAAGATGGCCGCCGTCTAAAAATAGCATAAATTCTTAAAAAATCTTCTTCTCATGAACCGCTAGCCGGATTTCGACTAAACGTGGTAGGAATGATCCATGTACAATGCTCTTTCAAAGTTGTGAAAATGGTGACCCCGGGGTCAAAAATGGGTGTGACCCGTGTGGTCAAATTGGGGTCAAATTTTATTTTTGAATATGCTCATGTCATATATCAAATTGAAGGTATCGATGAGGCGATTGCTCTGGTGCAATATTTGTCGGAATCGGATGATTATGTCATCCATTATGGCCACCAAAAGGTCCATTTATTCGAGATTTTGAACTTCTTTTTCTCAGGAACCACATGGCCGATGCTGGCCAAACTTCATAGGAAGTTAAGATCTTTGGGTGAAAGCATTTTCAGATTTGGTCAAATGAGTCTAATCCAAGATGACCGCCATCTAAAAATAGCACAATTGTTTTAAAACACATGAACTCAATGTCACATTCTCCTCTGGTGTTCATGGAGTCAGGTGAGCGAATCAGGGCCATCATGGCCCTCTTGTTGTACTTGTAGAGGTAATATATGGGATTTACTACTAAACCCATTGACCCGGCCTTAAATGACCTTAGCTGTTGATAGGCCGTTAAACCCCAGCAAACAAAACATAAATGGCGTTAAACACCAACAAACAAACAAACAAACAAACACTTTTTAACTTAGCCATTTTTTTCTACATTTTTGTATACAATTCTATATAGGGTACAGAGTTTGTGTAACTCCTCTGAAACCGTTCAGTCAATCGATCTGAAACTATACACATGTCTTCTACACATGTTGAAGATGTGCACCTAGGTGTTTTTATGCCGATCAAATATCACCTTTTTAACTTAGCCATTTTTTAGCTCGCCTGCATGAAGTGCATAAGAGCTTATGGCATACCCCCGGCGTCGTCGGCGTCAGCGTCGTCCACATACTTAACGTTGGGTAAATGTCTTATAACTTCTGTTTCCTTTCATGGAACACCTTGTTATTTCATACATGCATTCCTCAGATGACCCTCTATCATGCTGTAGCAAATCCATGACCCACCACCCAACCCTGACCCCAAGGTCAAGGTCACAAACTTAGCACATTCATAAACTTAACATGGGGTAAATTTCTTATAACATCTGTTTCCTTTCATGCAACGCCTTGATATTTCATACATGCATTCCTCAGATGATCCTCTATCATGCTGTAGCAAAGCCATGACCCACCACCCAACCCTTACCCCAAGGTCAAGGTCACAAACTTAGCACATTCATAAACTTAGCATGGGTAAATTTCTTATAACATCTGTTTCCTTTCATGGAACGCCTTGATATTTCATACATGCATTCCTCAGATGACCCTCTACATGCATTCATCTGCTGACCCTCTATCATGCTGTAGCAAATCCACGATCCACCACCCAACCCTTACCCCAAGGTCAATGTCACAAACTTAGCATGTTCATAAACTTAACGTTGGGGTAAATGTTGTGTGACTTCTGTTTATTTACAGGGAACGCCTTCATATTTCATACATGGATTCATCTGATGATACTCTATCGTGCTGTTGCAAATCCATGACACACCGCCCATCCTTTACCCCAAGGTCAAGGTCACAAACTTAGCACATTCATAAACTTAACGTTGGGGTAAATGTTGTGTAACTTCTGTTTATTTATAGGGAATACCTTCAGATTTCATACATGCATTCATCTGATGAAACTCTATCGTACTATAGCAAATCCATGACCCACCTCCCACCCCTTTCCCCAAGGTCGCAAACTTAGCACATTCATAAACTTAAATGTCTTATAACATCTGTTTTCTGTCATGGAACGCCTTGATATTTCATACATGCATTCCTCAGATGACCCTCTATCAAGCTGTAGCAAATCCACGACTCACCACCCAACCCTTACCCCAAGGTCAAGGTCACAAACCTAGCACATTCATAAACTTAACGTTGGGGTAAATGTTGTGTAACTTCTGTTTATTTACAGGGAATACCTTCATATTTCATACATGCATTCATCTGATGAAACTCTATCGTACTATAGCAAATCCATGACCCACCACTTTCCCCAAGCTCAAGGTCACAAACTTAGCACATTCATAAACTTAAAAATAACGTTGGGGTAAATGTCTTATAACATCTGTTTCCTTTCATGGAACGCCTTGATATTTCATACATGCATTCATCTGATGATACTCTATTGTGCTATAGCAAATCCATGACCCACCCCTTACCCCAAGGTGAAGGTCACAAACTTAGCACATTCATAAACTTAATGTTGGGGGTAAATGTCTTATAAATGTCTTATAACAACTGTTTCCTTTCATGGAACGCCTTGATATTTCATACATGCATTCATCTGATGATACTCTATTGTGCTATAGCAAATCCATGACCCACCCCTTACCCCAAGGTGAAGGTCACAAACTTAGCACATTCATAAACTTAATGTTGGGGGTAAATGTCTTATAAATGTCTTATAACATCTGTTTCCTTTCATGGAACGCCTTGATATTTCATACATGCATTCATCTGATGATACTCTATTGTGCTATAGCAAATGCATGACCCACCCCTTACCCCAAGGTCAAGGTCACAAACTTAGCACATTCATAAACTTAACGTTGGGGTAAATGTCTTATAACATCTGTTTCCTGTCATGGAACGCCTTGATATTTCATACATGCATTCCTCAGATGACCCTATGTCATGCTGTAGCAAATCCACAACCTACCACCCAACCCTTGCTCCAAGGTCAAGGTCACAAACTTAGCATGTTCATAAACTTAACGTTGGGATAAATGTTGTGTAACTTCTGTTTCTTTACAGGGAACGCTTTGATATTTCATACATGCATTCATCTGATGATCCTCTATTGTGCTACAGCAAATCCATGACCCCCCCCCCCCCCCCCCACACACGCACACACACACCCCTTTCCCCAAGGTCACACACTTAGCACATTCATACATGCATTCCTCATGTGAATAGCTATCATACTATAGAAAATCACCAACTTAGTGCGTTCATAAACTTAACGTTGGTTTAAATTTTGTTTTACTTCTGTTTTCAGGGAGCGCATTGATATTTCATACATGCATTCATCTTAATATGCTATATTATGCTATAGCAAACCCACAATCCACCTTTCACCTCTGACCCCAATGTCAAGGTCCACCGCATGCCCCTTAACCCAGGGTCAATTATATATAATATTCATGTTTTTTATGCAACTGTGCCAAGTTTGAGTGAAGGCTGCCTACAGGCGAGCTTCGTTGTCTTCTGACAACTCTTGTTCTATATTTGTGTATACAATTCTATATAGGGTACCGAGGTTGTGTACACAACTCCTCTGACACCGTTCAATTAATCGATCTGAAACTATACACATGTCTTCTACACATATGGAAGATGTGCACCTTGGTGTTTTTATGCCGAAAAATATATTGTTTAAGATGATATCACCTTTTTAACTTTGACATTTTTTCTACATTTTTGTATCCAATTCTATATACGTAATTTATACTTTGCACATCTCTACCTAAATTAGTATACCTGTTTAGAACAACGAGAAGAAGAAATATTGCTATAGAGTTTTTAATTCTCATTAATGTTTCTTGCCTTGGTGACAGTTTCACATTTCTGCATGGGGCTTATTTTGTGACTTAAGGCATTCTTGCTATCTTATATTTAAGGGTGTGAATTGGCTCGAAGTCCTTCCATACCCGGTGACCCAAACATGGGGATTCTATTATACGATAAGCAAGGGTGTCAGTAAAACAAAGTTAGTTTTGCACAGGCACAGACACAGGCAGCCTATGATGTGATATTTGCCACTTTCCGGGTCACTGTTCAATAATGCAGCAGCCCAAATTTGGGATGCTACAGCTAGTTCACTAAACTTTGTACGACTAAAATGTTCGTAAGTGCAAAATTATCATAGTCTGTAAATGTCACATTAACAATGTTTTCTTGTCAACGAGTATTGGTTTACATGTATTGAGCATAGGCTGCCTATACTCAATAAATGTAAATCCATCATTTGAAATTTCCAGGCTATCCTAAATTTGCACTTACGAACATTTTAATGGTACGAAGTTTAGTGAAACGGCCCCAGTTTCTTAATAACTTGTGAACCACTTCCCCGATCTTAATAAATATGTGGCCGCAATGTCTGTCATGGGATGGTGCTTTGTTTCGCATATACCACACGTCTCAACACACAAGGTCAAGGTCACTGAGGACTGAGCGTTAGTGAGGTACAGGGGTGGGAACTTTCAGGATATATATCTATGAAATCAGGATATGAGGTTCCTGATAATCGCAGAAAAATACTATGGCTTCCACATGGGAAGCACACTTTTATGCATTACAGTGAGTGCAGAAATATGTTTGTTTAGCCATTTTCAGGATTTGGCATTTGGAAATTCTCCCGTCCCAGGATTTGTATGCCAAACTATAATGTACGCAATGGCGGTCATCTTGGATTTCAAAATTGTGGAAGTTCCACAAAGATGTGGCAAGCGTGACTAAACATGTGCTTGCCTCCACCCCCAGCTAGCTAGAATCCAAGTCAGATGCCGGGCACATCGATGTCTACATTAGAGTCCGAAAGTTTCTCGATTACACTGGCGCAGACGCACGGGCACATACCATATATGTTACGTAGTGCGATCTGCACGCGGTGATCATGGTGATGAGATCAGATCATGCAGCGTGAGGTGCTAGATCACGTTGGTTTGTCTCGAGATGAAAGCAGCGGGCATGCAGGTACATTTCTGTGTAGATGGATTACTTGGTTTCACTGATATGGGATATATAGTGCCTTTCACATATTATCTCGCCCTTTCTTCTGATTTAAAAATTGTTTGTTAGTCAACACGTGTTTTGTTGCTCCCTTGATACCCTAACAGTATTGTCTTTGCCTTACAGTGAGTTTTGTTTATAGCTGATGCGACGAGACGTTTGTGAACAAGGCACTGAAATGAGGAAACGGTATGCAATTGTGACCAAACAAACTAACGTCAGAAGAAAATAAGGATGGGCTGCATTGAATATAACGACAATGATACAAATAAATATGATTATAAGTTTAGTACGTACATCCACACTTTCCTGTTGGCAGCTAAATTTGTCCATTGTACGTTCAAATCAGTGCGATATGAATTACAAAGGGTAACAACGCTGCCAAAACGAAGGTTTGATGTACAAGTACTTTTAAATGTTGTTTATTATAGTGTCGCCCCATATAGAAAGGGCCAGTCAATTTTGACTTGTGAGACACTAATCTCTGAACAACAGTACTTCTCACTTGGCATCAGGTAGGCAGGCAATTGGTAGCATTTATTATGTCTGCAGAAAAAAATGTTCGGGATACATATGTAGTCGCCACCCCGTCCGTCCGTCTGAGCTTCTGGGTACCTGCTATTTCTGTTACCGTAAATTGGATTGGCTTTAAAATTCATCTGTTTATTAGTCAACTTCCATCTTTTCATTCTGTGGCCTCTGTGCCCAAGGTCAATGCCAATTAACAGTTTGCGCTATTTAAAAAATGTTTTGTATGCGTTAAAGTTGATGCGGGTTACCTCCATCAGTGTTTCTGCTTTCTTGTTTAGCTAGCTGATTGCTCACCAACCGGACATCAGCCCGAGTGAAGACTCGAACCTTCGACTTCCCGGTTGCGATGTGGACGCCTTATCTACTGACTATATATGCCACGCCAACTGGAGCATGTACTAAACTTGATCAGCGTTATCTGACAATATGCATGCACCCACTCCACAAACATAATGCTACACCACGGCAGAGCAATTTAGGTTACAATTCAGTTTTTACATGTTTACCTGTTTCTTGAGCTGTACCTAGACGTATTGTCTCCCTGATCCATCTTGATTTGTTTCTGTTACACCGATTTGATGGTAACCGTCTGGCTAGAATTGTATTTTGTCACTTTTCCAGTGTTTACTTAATATCTGTCTAAACTGGTTGACTACTGGCTGTCATTCTTTACTGCATGAGCGATTGTCTTCAAATTGAATGTGCATGTTTATGATCCAACCACCGTGTTGGTGCAGCGATGGGATACATGCCGTTGCTGGCGTTCCTGTATTAGTATACATATTTGTTTGTACATTACCAACGATACATTTGAGGCATGTTCTAGGTGCGGTCTAAATAGAGATTTGTATAAATTAATGAGGAACACTACTTTACCAATGTGTTGCAATGTTCTCATGATAACTCGATCCAAGCATTCTATTGGACCTTTTCACGTGATTGAGTTTAGTATATATGCAGGGGATGCGGAAGGGTGGGGGAGGTGGGGGAGGTGGGTGGTGGGGGGGGGGGGGGCACCAATAATTTTGTTTGGGGGGGGGGGGGGGGAGTCAATAATTCTGTAATAAAGCACATATTCTCATCCTCAAACTTGATGAGAATGCAGGCAATAGCGTTTCACGCCTCTGATATGCTCCATACTTTAAATTGGCCCTCTCTTGAAATCAGACGAACACGCTCCCGGCTCATCATGTTCTATAAAATCATCCACTACATAGTTGCTATCCACCCACCGAATAATCTCCTCATATCCTCAAACCCTAGAACCAGACAAAACCGCATATAAACATACAAACACATGCATGCCGAAAAAGACTCATATGTATACATATTATTTATACCCACGAACAGTAACACAATCAATGTACCTTCAGCAGACACAGTGGATGGGTTTAAAGTCCTGATCCCTGTGTCTGCCCTCATTCCTATATACCACCCATAATTGACCTCCGATGTAAATAGTTTTAACCCAGCACAAAAATAATTAGAAAAATAAATAAAATAATATATGTTGTCATGTCCATTCACTGAGCACTTTCGGCCAAATATGCATGTTTTATAAATCACCTAAAAACAGGTATAACATTGTCTATACATGGCGCCGGCCGGCACATAATCTTCAGTTTATGAAGGAGTGCTGTAACTCTGAAGAAAAAAAAGATTTCAAAACTTTCCGGGGGAGTATGCCCCCGGACCACCCTAGCAACATCGGACCATTTGGGCCCTTACGATTACCCTCCCCCGTCCCCACCCCCAATAATTTTCCGGTTCCGCCGCCTATGATATGTGATGTAAATTTTAGTTTATAGTCTATGAATACTCCTAGATAGTTTTCTTCATGGACTGTTTGTATTTTTATTTCACCACCGCCACCGGGTTGTTTCATTGTGTAGTTTGTGTACTCTGTAGTTTGTGTACTCCGAGTCTGCTCTTATGTCATATGCTTACATTTTGCGGCATTGAACAGTGACGCAAAAGGCCCTCGTACATATTTAGTACCACCAGAGACATTCAAAACCGTGCCCAGTACGGCTATATATTTATATCTCTGGTACCACCATTTGTAAACCTTATTAAAGGGATTGCAAATGGTGGTAGATATGTATGAAGTTCGTATGCTGGAACCTCTAGAATTAACATATATGTCAGCCATATTCGACAGAAAGTAAAAGACAACCAATCATTATAGATTATACCTGTCTGTTTCTTTTATTTATGTAATGTTTGACATTTTCAATAATAAAAAACATTTTCTCTATTTAGTCTATTGTTGCCAATCAAGTCTATGCCGCCAATCAAGTTCGGCCTGAATTACCCGCGGTTTCGAAATGGCTGTGCAACCTAATCAAGAACTTCGTTTAGGTATTTACATGCACATGGAGACGGTGTCATCTCATTTAGATGGACCCATGTTGATTAGTATACTGTATGCTACCATTGAAGTATAATCAGTGAGCATTGAAGAAAGTTAAACCTAATTAAAATTAATACTTACACTTCGGACCACTATCACTTCGGATCATTTATGTGCCAGATGCATTAATTAACGTAAATGTGCAAAACTGCCGTATCGTCCATGTGTCTCAGTGCTAGAAACATGTGCTTTGGCCGGGGCTGTGTTTACTGTACCATCGCTCTAACCGACTGAGCTAGCCGAGCACGAATACACACCTCCACACAGCGTCAGCGAGTTATGTACCGTGACATACTCACGCCCCCGGGTAACTGCACATATTCCGCTTTATAGGCAACAGGTTGTCCTATTCGCTACACCACGCTGCATAGTAAAAATGTGCGTAATAGCATTTACAATTCGCGCACAAAAATATAGAAAAAACCTGCAGCTATATTGTTATTGATAGACGATACTCCAATATGACACAAACATATTATCACAAACTCACCTGATGAATTGTTGATTAGCAAAATTCTAAGGTCACTCTCACACGAAGCAGAAAGTAAACAGAGCATCTTCAATATGGCGGGAAATGGATCACACATGACTAGCACGTGACATCTATTTATAATTATCGGGGTCACAGTTTTGAGGCCCGAGACGGCTCGCGCGTAACGTGATAGCGACTTTTGTATAGAGATCGCATCGTCAAATCACAGGTGTCCGTCAAATGATAAACGCCATGGGATTTTGAACTTTCGAACATAGATCTGTGTAATTTCAATAAATACATTTACAAAATTTATATCTACATCTACAATACTTTTCTTTAGTAAAGTAAAATGACATTTTTTTCAACTTCTGTCGTCATTTACGGAAAATAATTATATTACATTTTCTGTAAATATATATCAATATATTTCATGAGATTACGCAGATGTCCAAACGTACAAAGTCTAGGGCTGCAACAATACGCCAATATATCGCGTATCGCAATACGCAGCCCAGACGATACGTATCGCAATACGGTTTTGCGTATCGCGATACGTATCGCGTTTTTTACACCAAATTATTTGTTGCCATCTAGTTTCTTTAAAATGGCTAAAACAACCTAAAATAATTTAAAACATGATAGCTAATATTCTATAAGTAAATATTTAGTATAGCACACCATAATTATATATTTAATTATTTGAATAGAGACGTGAAATGAGAAATCCGACATACATGGTGTGGAAGGTTTCCGAGCCGAACCCTTAAATATAAGATTCATTCAACAGACCTGATTTCAGGACTGATCGAATATATATATAGTTCTGTAAATATTGAGTTCTGATTTCGGGACCCTGGCTGTTGATAGGGCCATTAAACACCAATAATCAATCATTCATCAGACGTCTCGAGTTTTACGTTAAATCCCATAGCGTAGTTCTAGTATATACTTGGTCAATAAGTATTACATGCGCTCACTTGCTAGTGAGATATACACGTATATATATATGACAAAATTTGTAACAACTATTTTTGATTGATATAATAAATACTGTACATCCGGATCAGACATGCTGATAGCCTGAGAGTGGCCGGCCGATATCCAGACTGGTATATATGATGCTACTGGTGGCGAATGATGTACGATCTCCGTCATCTTTGATGATTGAAGTTAGTAGGTTTTCACATGCTGTTTCTAAAACAGGTGCGGTTGGCATTATTTTGTAATCTATTGTCATTCGAAAATGATGTAGCCAGTTAATTGTCCTTGTCCTAAAACTTAATGCGGAATAAATTAATAACTTTTTGATACTGTATATATTTGTTATGGATGACGAAACATATCGCAATACATATCGCAATATGGGTTTGTTGTATCGCAATATATCGCAATACGGGTTAGACCGTATGGTTGCACCCCTAACAAAGTCACATGTCGATCTACAATGGTGGGAAATATCATCATCCCCATTTCTCCACTCGCACCCACATATTCTGGCGACATGTTGAATTTGTATTTAATATGCCGCATGTTAATAAGTTTTAAGCAATCAAATAACTCGGTGTATACACTTTTAAAATATGTTTTTATTGATAAATATGAATATGCGTCAATGTCAATGAACTGGATGGGAAATGGGACATAATTCTGGACGTTACCCTATCTGTATTGACATATTTATCTTCCCGAAGTCTATACATAATTGTGGCCCTTTCACTTCCCGTGCTACGTGTTAAAAATGGCGACATAAACTTGTCTTGTGTTTCGTGTTGTGTAATATTCAATAGTTGTAAAAAAGGGGAAACAAAGAGAAAATTGACGGCCACCATAAGAGCAGGTGTTAAAATTTCTGAAGCTCTTACCTATATAGACCACATTCAACATGTTCAAAGTAACAATGATTTTATATGTACACCTTGTTTCAGAAAAGTTTCAAAAATTTATAGATTAAAAAAATCCTTGTCGCAAGCAGAAATTGAGCTAACAAAATATATAAAAAAGAAACAATGTGCATCATCAGTACGCATAGATGCAGCAGTGAAGAAGAGGACGGCCACGTCACCTCCGCCCTCGGTTGTAGTAAAAAGGGGAAGAGTTGCTACAACTACAGAGTTTACTGTTACGAGGGTAAATTATTGAAACTGCCTTAAAACATGTGTGACAAGTAGACTGGAAGAGAAAATATGCACCCGACCCGGGACTCGCACCCGGCACCTGTCGCTTACAACGCGGTCGCTACACCGACTGAGCTAACCTAGCACAGACACACATCTTCTCTCCCGAGTTACTAGATTCATACCGTGACATATGCAGTGTAGCACGGCCCGGTCTACTCACTATGCAGTACATCACACTCTGGTCTAGGGTGCATACTCACTACACTTGTCCCTTGTCTATATAGTATCCTCCCTCAAATTTCGGCCACAGTATGCACATAGAAAAACAGTGTGTCATGTCATATGTATTCATGTAGTAACATGTGATAAATTTACATGCGGTGTATGAAAATAATACCTTCATAGTTTTCAGCAGACATTTCTCTGTTGGAGCACAAAATGGCACTGGCCACTCCCATTTTATTTAAGGAATCTGATTGTTGGGCCATTAAACTCCTCAATGGCGACAGAACTATTGTTTTGTAAGTGTCGACCCCGTGTATCTCATTCAACATAGTGGTGGCAAATAAAATAGCACACTTTTTCCATATAATGTTGGCAGAACGCAGCACACGTTCTTCGCGGCCAACAACTTCCGTAAACCCCTTTCTTGTTCAACTTTTAGACTACCAAATGTAAAATTGAACTTTGTTTTAACAATGTCAAAAACGTTGTTTACATCCATTGTTGTTGTTGTTTCTGCTGATTTGTATGTGTCTTCTTATAATACGAATGATTGCACGGGCAACTCTTCAAATTATAATGCGTTGATGAGTGCTATATTCGGTGTAAAACTACATTAATTCATGTAGTATTCTCATTTAAAATAAAACTAGAAATGTGGCCCGTCGGCACACGAATACCCCCACTGGCAGCCAAAGAAAGCGAGACATTTTTGATTATAAGCCATTTAACCGAGCGTTAAGGTTTCAAACGCATCAAGTATGTGACCTTGACCCTGGGCATAGTGTGATAATCCATGCATCGGTGTAGAAGATATAGAGCGGAAGGGAATTTCAATGGGTTTGCCCTTTGACCTTCAACTGTGACCTTGGACGTAGGTGCGTGGTTATTGACCGCGACACACCTTCTCATCCTGAGAAACATTTGTGCCAAGCCATTTGATAATCCATGCATCGGTGTAGAAGATATAGAGCGGAAGGGAATTTCCAACAGACCGACCGACCGACAAGCTGACTCCTATATACCCCCTCAAACTTTGTTTGTGGGGGTATAATAAGTAAACTTGTATATATAAATGTTAATCACTACATTTAATAACAAGTATGTAATTAAGATTTAAAATGCATTGAAAATATAAGTGGTACGTGTTTTTTTGGGTTCTATTTTTTTGACATACCAAGGCCTCAATCAGTAATTTATAGTATTTTAACGATTCGGACGCTAGCAAGCTCGGACCAAAATCGTTTCGGGACAACCTTGCCATTTTTTTACTATGCGTAATCAACATATACGCAAAAGTTCTGTATCATATATGATATATGAACCTTTCGCATGCTCGCTGTTAATATATCATTAAGTTTAAACTTAGGACAAAAAAATCAAACATAAATAACGAATCTGTTACGGTCCGAAACGCCCTTGAAGTTATATATAGATCAGCAGGAAGGAAACTATACTGACACCGGGCAATGCAAGAAGAACTGGCGATCCAGAGTAAACATCTCAGTTTATCCATGAAATTGCTGTGTAGAACCATTTTTATGAAGTATTACTTGTGTCACATGCATATATGGTTTATAAAGTATAACATACTTCACTATGTACATGTAATTTGAGCATCATACGTATAAAAATCACCATTATTTCGATTTGCGTTAAAACGCACATTTACAAATAGAACTACGTCATAACTCTTATGTAGTGCAATGTAATGAAATGTAATTAGAGTTATGTACTCAGAACAAGCCCCCGGGCCAAATTGGACTTTAATTTTTCTCTGAATTCCATATTATTGGTACATTTTGGGCAGTATTTATCAGTCACGGCCCGACGTTGGGCACCAAATATATGTCACAGGGTGATGGGTGCTCCCTAGACGGGGTTTTGGTTTGATGGACTTCTATTAGAGGAACGCCATTTGGGGATGACCAAATTTATTGTCGGAAGAATAATCTGTAATATACTATATTATTCGATGTTTCTACTGGCTGGCAACTCGTGACTTGATACCTGGCTGGAAAATGCTGGCCCAGTGATCCACGCACGAGTAAGCCAGCAACTGCGCGCAACACAAGAGAGATGTGCAAAGAACCCAAATTGACATTATCAGAAAGCACAATGCAAACACAGAGCTCCAGATAAGCTGCGTATTTGTGTAAACACCCAATTAAAATTGCCAAAAACCCAATTGAAATCAGAAGTAGCGAGTATCAAAAAGCAATAACAAATTTGTGGTACATTTATCATGCTCAGGGGTGTGAATTTTCCTCTTCAGCTGATTTCCTCTTTTTTTTAATAAAATATTTAAAAATAAAATATTTGGGCTAGTAAAATTTTTAGAAACCCATATTTCACTGGCCCAAATGAAAATTTGGTAGCCCAAAAAAAGTATGACTGAATTTAGTGAAATATGCGATTAGGGGCGTATCTACACTGGCAGAGATGGACGAGTGACGCAAAATTAAATGTACAATTTAATATGTTTTATATTTATAACAGGGATCAGTTTACAGGGCGAAGTGGGCGAAATTCTCTCCCTAAATTGTCTGACTTCTCCCTATTTTGAGTTGAGGGAGACGTTTTTCACTATATAAAACAGATATTTTGGAAAAAATGGTCTATTTTCTCATTTTATTTTAGTGAAAACTTCTCCCTATTTTGAAGGGCTAGCTTGAACCCTGTTATAATAGTCCATTTTCCTCCATAACCATTTATACATGATGTTCATCATCCCCCTCCTCCTCATCACTGATAGTAATGTCCTCCGTCTTCTCTTCCTCCTCCTCCACCTCGTCGTCAAATACATGGCACGCGTACAGCGATGGTCGCAGAGCCTTCAAACGCGTGAAAACACACACTCCACGACCAGTGGTGTACGATCCCCAAGAGAAGGCAATAAACACTACAAGAAAACGAAAAAGAAAAATACAACAAAAGCCCCACAAGACACTACCCACAATAAGCCAACAAACACACTATAGTATTTTCATGCTAAATCATTCTAGAAAATAACTCCCCCAACCCCCCCCCCCCCCACAACCCGGTATTATTCAGGGCTGGCGGGCATCTTAAATTAGTAAGGGAAAATTCGGGACAGTTGGTCGCCCTAGGTTTCAAAACCAAAGTGAAACCAAAAGTGCGAAAACAATATCTCATTTCCTGGTTCAATCAGCATACCTCTGATGTGTACATTGCACCCTGTGATATTATGTCATGGAGAAAACAACCGTATGAGCACTATTCTGGCTTCGTAATTTAACGTGTTCCACTTATAACTAAAAAATACACAACTACTTACTTCGCCCATTTACCCTTCTTCGTTACTGCCTTCGTCTTTCGCATCATGAAATCCCACTCAATTTTGGGAGCCGGCACAGCTTCAAGGTCGATAGACAAGTTGTCGACTTTCTCCTCGTCCGCCATTATTATCGCGACGAACAAAGCCGAACTTTCCGAATTATACCTATTTCGCCGAAGTCGGTTCGTACATTTTCAAAATCGCTCTTGATAGTTTTTGTCACTATTTCGTTTATTAATTCCGTGAAAGAGTATCGATTCGTAGATAATTTGAAAGGTAATCAGTATTGCTATGCAGCTACATTCAATGCATTTCTGCGCTTAATTAACATGCGACAAGTTGTTTTTATAGAAATTAAATTGAATACAGAGATTGGGTCCGAAAACAAATGAGGACGAAATAAGCAAGGTGCGATTTTGAACACCGGGTAACATCCCCCATTTTCATTTCACCCAATCAGCAACGTAAACCACAGGTTGAAGTAACGGACCGAGGTCTATAAATACATTAAATATGCCTAAAAGCATCAATAAATGAAGATTTTTTTTTTTTTTACCCCATCCATCTAATCTTATGGGGAAGCTAGGTGTCCAACTTTTTAATAGGCCGAACCCATACGGGCTCGAGACAACGGACTCTCACGAATCGTCAACCGAGTTATATCATTGTCGCCTATTGTAGAAGTTGGGACACTGTTAGTATTCCGCAACGATATATTCCCCATTGCGCTATGTCAACGCGTTTTCGAGCTATCGATTGTTTTGTTGTAAAAAAAGTATCATCATTGCTAGGTCGGGAAGGAACGGACACATTTCCGAGGCCGATATTGCTATATAAAGGAGTAAACATCGGGTTCAAAATACACTTTTACGTCGTCCCGGCCCGTAAAGAAAAATTTTGCATAGAGAAAACATTGTTTCCAATCGAACATTTGATCAAACCTACATGTATACCCGTCCTGTGCGTCACGACAGACAATTTAATCACACATTTCTATCATTTATCGGGAAACCATTTTGTATAAACATCGTGGGACAGGTTTATTCGCCGGAACTCGTGCACTTACTATGTGGTAAAAAAAACGGAACTTTTAGAAACGGTTATAATTCATATTTTATAATACCTATGTTGATGGTAAACGTATCAAGTTAAAGGTATGTCTCTCTACTCCGATTTCAAGTTTTGTCAAAATATATTTTTTTCTAATAAACATGTTTTGGCAGCATATGAGAATTGTCCGTGGGGTAAAATTTTATTTTTGACCGAATATGGTCATGTCTATATCAAATCGAAGGTATCAAAGAGGCGATCGCTCTGATACATTTTTTGTCGAAATTGGATGGTCATGTCATCCACGATGGCCACCGAAAGGTCAAACGGTCGTTCTTTTATTAGAGATTTCAAAATTCTTCTTCACGCGCACCGCGTGGCCCAAGGTGGCCAAACTTCACAGTTATGGTCCATGAGTGAAGCCTTTTCAGATTTTTTAAAACGGAGGTCGTCGCTAATCAAAAATCTTCGTTCTCATGAACCGCCAGCTACGCCCATTTTTTACCCGTGTCACCATTTTATTAACTTTGAAAGAGCATTGTACATCGATCATTCCTACCAAGTTTCGCCGAAATCCGGCTGGCGGTTCATGAGAAGAATTAAGAATTTATGCTATTTTTAGACGGCGGCCATCTCGCCTTCCGCTTTTGGAAATATATTTTGCTGTAATCCGAATTATAAAATGCAGGTAATGCAGGGCGACTTTCCCCGTGTTACAGACAGAAAATTCGGGTTAGTTTTGCTCATGCGTGTTGATGAGATCATGAAGCAAAAAATGCGCGATCTTCCATCTCTGGGGAGAGGTTGCGAAAAAGCAAGATTGGATAGGATAGAATCTCGTATTTTCGTCTCGCAATCTCGTGATCATACTTCACATTTTCGCGATCAATATATGCTCGATATCGCTGAGAACGCAAGATTGTAAAAGAAATTTGACCCCGTGTCACCATTTTAACAATTTTTGAAAGAGCATTGCGTATCGATCATCCTACTAAGTTTCGTCGAAATCCGGCTAGAGGTTCAAGAGAAGAAGATTTTTTAAGAATTTATGCTATTTTTAGACAGCGGTCATCTTGGATTAGCGATGACCTCCGTTTTAACAAATCTGAAAAGGCTTCACCCATGGACCATAACTGTCAAGTTTGGCCACCATGGGCCAGCCATCGGCCATGTGGTTCCTGAGAAAAAACGTTCAAAATCTCGAATAAATGGACCTTTTGGAGGCCATCATGGATGACATAATCATCCGATTCCGACAAATATTGCAACCAAAGCAATCGCCTCATCGATACCTTCAATTTGATATATGACATGAGCATATTCGGTCAAAATAAAATTTGACCCAACGGGCCACGCCCATTTTTGACCCCGGAGTCACCATTTTAACAACTTTGAAAGAGCATTGTACATCTATCATTCTTACCAAGTTTCGTCGAAATCCGGCTAGCGGTTCATGAGAAGAAGATTTTTTTAAAGAATTTATGCTATTTTTAGACGGCGGCCATCTTGGATTAGCGATGATCTCCGTTTTAACAAATCTGAAAATGCTTCACCCATGGACCATAATTTTTAAGTTTGGCCACCATGGGCCAAGCGGTTCATGTGAAGAAGAATTTTTAAATCTCTAATAAAAGAACGACCTTTTGACCTTTAGGCGGCCATCTTGGATGACATAGCCATCCGATTTCAACAAAAAAATGCACCAGAGTGATCCCTCGTTGATACCTTCGATTTGACATATAACATGACCATATTCGGTCAACAATAAATTTTGACCCCACGGACAATTCTCATATGCTGCCAAAACATGTTTATTAGAAAAAAATATATTTTGACAAAACTTGAAATCGGAGTAGAGAGACATACCTTTAACCTGATACTTTTACCATCAACATAGGTATTATAAAATATGAATTATAACCGTTTCTAAAAGTTCCGTTTGTTTTACCACATAGTAAGTGCATGAGTTCCGGCGAATAAACCTGTCCCACGATGTTTATACAAAATGGCTTCCCGAGAAATGATAGAAATGTCTGTGATTAAATTGTCTGTCGTGACGCACAGGACGGGTATAAATGTAGGTTTGATCAAATGTTCGATTGGAAACAATGTTTTCTCTATGCAAAATGTTTCTTTACGGGCCGGGATGACGTAAAAGTGTATTTTGAACCCGATGTTTACTCCTTTATATAGCAATATCGGCCTCGGAAATGTGTCCGTTCTTTCCCGACCTAGCATTGATGATACTTTTTTTACAACAAAACAATCGATAGCTCGAAAACGCGTTGACATAGCGCAATGGGGAATATATCGTTGCGGAATACTAACATTGTCCCAACTTCTGCAATAGGCGACAATGATATAACTCGGTTGACGATTCGCGAGAGTCCGTTGTCTCGAGCCCGTATGGGCTCGGCCTATTAAAAAGTTGGACACCTTCCCCATAAGATTAGATGGATGGGGTAAACAAAAAATAATTTTTTTTCTTCATTTATTGATGCTTTTAGGCATATTTAATGTATTTATAGTATAGACCTCGGTCCGTTACTTCAACCTGTGACGTAAACAGGCGTGTTTGACAAAGGTCAAGGATTGTTTTTATTAAAAATAACCCAGGAGTTGTTTACAATCGTCAGAAACAGCAAATGTTTGCGACTTTGGTAAGAAAGACGAACATCTTCCAAAATATGTGTGGTCGCCCAAAGGAAAATATTTGGGTGAGTGTCAAGTACGTGGCGGGTAAAATCTGCTCGCCCAAGATGAAATTCACTCGCATTGGCGAGTTGGCGAGCGCCCATATCGAGCACTGTTGGTATATCATTAGAATTGTCTCCAAGAAATGCCAAGACATGTTTTCATTTCGAAGCAAGCTATTCAATAATTGCTGTCTGTTGATGTGTAAACAGTAGTGTGATTTTATTTTACCCAATTAAAATATTGAAATACCTAATTGCTTCAGACATGATGGAGTGAAAATACTCAATTACTAATTCCTTATCTGGAGCCCTGCAAACAGCCCGGGAACTTACCTTAGTAACTACCGACGCCCACAGCTTTTGTCATCTGCACGACTTGTACTTATTGGAAATATGTAATACAGTCAAACTTCGATGGGTCGAACCCTGGTAAACTCGTCAGCCATGCTTGCCTCGAACTAGCCGGCAGAACTCCCGGCAGAACTCCCGGCAGAATTCCTATATAAATACGTTAAAACTACCCGGTATAGGTCGAACTTGTGAAAGTCGAACAACCCTCAATGCCTCGAATCGCTGTCACGCCCGGTCATGTATAAATCCACTGTAAACACCACAAAAACTCGAACATGTCAGACGATCGTCTCCAGACTAGTTGATTGACTTTCACACCTATTGTTAACCGGTTGTCAAACAAATCTCAAGTGGTCATTTGAGCATATACAATAACGGCAGTCGTGATCAGCATACGTGGTAATTATGCATTGACCAATGTCGGCGAAGTTGTTAGTTAATTAAAGTGGTAATTTATGGGACATGTGGAATTAAATAGCGCTCAGTTTTAATTAATGACCCAAGCTGGCCTTTTAAGTTGTAAATCAACATGAACTGTTTTTACTATGATCAGTAATGAGTGTGATGTGTCATATTTTACAGATCATCAGACTCGTAATAATGTCTACCACAAATGCACTAGTTACGACCGAGCAATCGGTTCTGCCGGGGGGATATTCGGATCGGTTAGCGACACTGTGCTATCTGGATCGGCTACGGGAAAATCTGGCGTGAAACGTAAATTGACTACTAAGACAATTGAAGAAAAATACCAGGCTATCATGGAAGTGGAGAAAGGCCACAAATCGAAAGTGGAGATCGCGAAAATGTACAACGTTCCGAGAAATGTGAATGTGGTTCCGGGTCTGAAGTAGTGATGGGGCGACTGGGCATGCATCTATTGATTTATCAGTGTATGACGAGTGATGTAATTTTATACCTACAAGCATGCGCATCATTTTATGGCAAATACATATTCACTCACAAAGATTTATATTTGATTAGATAAATATTTGTCATGAAATTACGCAAATGCCAATAGGTACAAAATCAGAGATGCTTTCACATGATCGTATCGGACGGGGCAATCAAGTCCGCCAATTGTATTTCGTAATCATTTTCTGTTGTTCTCATGTTCTATTGCTGTATAATGGCTATGTAAATAAAAACACACATGAGTTTGCCGCTTTCTTTATTTTATTAAAGCCTGTTTCTGTTAATAAACGACTGTGACAATCAACCGTAAATGCAAATGTAAGCGCATTTATATGAAACAACGTGTCGTAATGATGACTTGTTCCACTTAGTACACTGACCAACTCGTAGATCTGAAATGGTTACAGTAGAAAATCCCGATGGGTCGAACTAAAACTTAACCCCGCAGGCTGTTCGACCTATTGAAGTTTGACTATATGAAAAATAATCTAAGTCACACATGCTACATATTATAATGGAGATTTCGCAACTACATATGCATATGCTATCAAAGATAGTCTTAACGGTTCTTGTGTAAACGTAGCTGCACGTTTTCCGCTATTTAGGCAACAGGTTGCACTATATCGCTACACCACACTACACAGTAAAAAAGTGCACAATATCATTTACACTTTGCACGTTTTTCGCTATTTAGGCAACAGGTTGCACTATATCGCTACACCACACTACACAGTAAAAATGTGCACAATATCATTTACACTTTGCACGTTTTTCGCTATTTAGGCAACAGGTTGCACTATATCGCTACACCACACTACACAGTAAAAAAGTGCACAATATCATTTACACTTTGCACGTTTTTCGCTATTTAGGCAACAGGTTGCACTATATCGCTACACCACACTACACAGTAAAAATGTGCGCAATATCATTTACACTTCGCACACTAAAATATAGAAAAAAACCTGCAGGACGTTGACGTTCATACTTCGCTATATTGTTACTGAGACAATTCTATAATTATATGACACACAAATATCACCATAAACTTACCTAATAGTGTGCATTAGCAAAATTGTCAGGTCACTCTCTTCACAGTAGAAAGTAAACAAAGACCGCTTCAAACACGCATTTGGAAACACTACTCCATTATATGTAATGAGGGATTCCGCTGGCGATCGCCACTTTCGCAATTGGCGATAAAAATAAACAATTGGCGATAAAAAATTACAATCTTTTTGAAAATTGTAATTTTTTATCGCCAATTGTTTATTTTTATCCCATTGGTTATTCCTTTTTTTTTTTGGATTTTTTTTATTCTTTTTTTTTGAAGTGGCGATTTTTTAGCTCACCTGAGCGAAGCTCATGTGAGCTATTGTTACCGCAATGTGTCTGTCCGTCCGTCGTCCGTCCATCGTCCGTGAACATTTTCAAACGTCTTCTCCTCGGTAACCATTGGGCCTATAGTCACCAAACTTCATGGTCATGGTCCTTAGGTAGGGGGATTACAAAATTGTTAAAATGACGTCATTACGTAATCCAATATGGCTGCCGTCTAAAAATAGCACAAATTCTTCAAAAATCTTCTTAATAACCGCCAGCCGGATTTCGATAAAACTTGGTAGGAATGATCGATGTACAATGCTCTTTCAAAGTTGTTAAAATGGTGACCCCGGGGTCAAAAATGGGCGTGGCCCGTGGGGTCAAATTTTATTTTTGACCGAATATGGTCATGTTATATATCAAATTGAAGGTATCGATGAGGCGATTGCTCTGGTGCAATATTTGTCGGAAAATCGGATTGATTAATGTCCATCCATTAATGGCCACCAAAAGGTCCATTTATTCGAGATTTTGAACTTCTTTTTCTCAGGAACCACATGGCCGATACTGGCCAAACTTCATAGGAAGTTAAGATCCTTGGGTGAAAGCATTTTCAGATTTGGTAAAATGAGTCTAATCCAAGATGACCTCCCATCTAAAAATAGCACAATTGTTTTAAAACACATGAACTCAATGTCACATTCTCCTCTGGTGTTCATGGAGTCAGGTGAGCGAATTAGGGCCATCATGGCCCTCTTGTTGTACTTGTAGAGGTAATATATGGGATTTACTACTAAATCTAAACTCGAAGGTATCAATGAGGCGATCACTCTGGTACATTTTTTGTCGAAATCGGATTGTTATGTCCTCCAAGATGCCCGCCGAAATGTCAAAATTCTTCTTCACATGAACTGCTTGGCCCATGGTAGCCAAACTTAACAGTTATGGTCCATGGGTGAAGCCTTTTCAGATTTGTTAAAATGGAGGTCATCGCTAATCCAAGATGGCCGCCTTCTAAAAATAGCATAAATTCTTAAAAAATCTTCTTCTCATGAACCGCTGGCCGGATTTCGACTAAACTTGGTAGGATTGATCGATTTACAATGCTCTTTCAAAGTTGTGAACATTACAAATAGCATTTTATTTTTAAATCAAAGTACTGAAAGTACTGACTGGCGGGAGACGAGTAGCCCATTACGCAAACATTGTATTAGCGAGCCTACCTCACCAAACCCACGGTTACCTATGTAAACAGCGGGTTTGGTGAGGTTGCCGCGCAATAGGTAATGCGGTCAAATAGGTCACGATGCAGTGACTATTTTCAATCAATAACTTATGTTGTAAGCGATTGTAATGTGTATTTTCAATATTTATATTATTAAAATGTATCATATCGGTACCCCTTTAATAAGTAATATTTGTATATTTTAAATGTAATGATGTTGTCATGAAGCGCATGAATATAAGTATTAATTAATCCAGTTTATATTGAGGCAAATCACACAGCCTAAAAACATAGTGCTGGAGTATAAACCATAGTATCGTATATTATTCATAAGTATATCACTATTAAACATTAATTACAATATGTATGCATATTATTAAAAACAGTAGATGCTACCGCTGTTTTGCTGTATGTGATATTTATAACAAAATATTTTTTGTATTCGTCCTCGTACGGATTTCTGTCACACAAAGCGCCATTTTCAGTTCATATTTTGACCTGTGCATATGAACCGGGGACTAAGTTTAAACAACGCTCGATTCCGTCCAATTCAGATTTCTCTGCAGAATGTTCAGACTAACTACATATTAAGTAATGTTGCTAAGTAAGTGTTAACGGCTGGAACATGGTTATCACTAAAAGGAAGAAACCACAGTCGTATTATTGAAAAATAAGATTTACCTGAGACCTCATGGAGGCCGCCATTAATCCAGTGTAAACAATAGACCTTGTGATCCCATTTCCTGAGTAGCCCCCGCTTAGTGAAACGATGTGCTAATCATGATATTATGTTCCCCAATAATTGGAAACGGTTTGAATTTCTCGTAAAAACTACGAAAGTCATAAAAAAATAACGATGTATATTTAACATTGGATACGCTTAAACGGTATTACTCTCTCATCGGATCGTCAGTTGTCGTCGATAGCGATTTAACGTACTGATCTGGTCTTAATTTATTGTCAACTTTCAACGCCATTTACAGAATATATGGTTAATTTTGGAAATAAATAACGGCAAATTACGATGACGTCTGCTCTGAAATATCTGTCAACATGCGGACGTAATTTAAGGAAATCGGATATTATATTTTAAGGCTACATCTGTGACTAATTACGAGTTTATGTATGGTCTTTGGCTACACCCGACACATTACACAGATCTAGTTGTAAATACACGTCGCTTTGTGTGGGGAAAAAATCGATAATGCGTAGTTGTGTGTGACGAGGTGTTGATCTGATGACACCACACAGCTGTGACCCTTAGGCAATGTTTTGAAATTGACGTGTCGTTTTGATGTGTGCCGCAACACCTCACTGTCGGAGACAACATGACAATTAACGATATACTCTCGATTATACACAGATCTATTAGACGGCTGGTTATTTAAAATAAAGAGTAGTTCAGTACACCTTCGCCGATATTGTTTTACCGTATTTAGTTGTGCCGATATTGTTTTAAAAAATCAGTAATATTTTTCCGTAAATGGTGTTGAAAATTGACAAAATATATAGCCGCATTTCTCCGATATTCGTTTAGAAAATCACCAATATTTTCTGTAAATGGTGTTGACACAAAATGCAGCGTTCACGCGGAATTCAAATAAAATACAAAATAATAATTTAATAAATAGACGCCGATGGCTACTGTGTTTGCGGCCAGTGAATTCTGGTCGTGGTAGCCACAGGCGCAGTTCGAACAGTGTTGTGAGCAGATGGAGGACAATAATTATTTCAAATTCATAAAATAATGTTTGCTGTCCGAAAATTAATTAATTGTGACAGCCAAAAAAAAAAAGATTTTGGGACAGTAAAACATTATATGGTATAGACAGTATAGACAGTACCTCAAACTTAAAAAAACAGTAACAACTGTCTGTGTATATATTACTTAAACTTAAAACATCAGTAACAAACTGTCTGTGTATATATTACTTAAAGACAGACACTTTAATTGTTGGTAAGTTTCTATCAATTTATAGGTATTTTTATTAAAATCATAAAATTGTGAAAATATTAAAAAATATTATAAAATCACAAAAATAATATATATGGAGAATTCTTTTTCATACCACGTCGAGATTTGAACCCGCGACCCTTTCGGGAATCGGTAATTAAATCATTGAAGTCGGCGACCTTAACCTCACGACTGTTGCGCCATTTATGACAATCACAGTTATACAGAAGTGCTATCAGTATTACGCCACCATTTGAACCAACGTAACTAAATTATTTAAATTATTTGCAATCTTCCAACTACTACAACAATACCGTTACAGAGATACGCTATTGAAACAACATGTATTAGTACCCATAACATAACAAAGTAATGTATCATTATATATCACAGGAGATAGCTTAAAACTATATATCCTAATCATAAACAGAACAATCCGCTTGGCTCGTATGAAAATAGTTCGCGTGATACTGATTATCTCCCTTGCCGAAAGTAGTTCAGTGATTTATTAATTCCAAATAAGACGTGTTTGCGTAATGCACTTGTGAATTTGCATACTCAGAAATTCCTTGTTAGAAATATATTCGATGTTGATTATTGGATGTACAATCTGCAAATTTGGAGAACTTGATCAGTTACTGGTGTTTGTAAAATACAGCCTGCTCTAAACACAAATAGGTTGATGAGGCAAAGGTGCTTTATGTCCGACTAATAAACCGTTTTACGAGGTATATTGCAGACGTATTTATTGGGGTAGAACCCAGAATTGAAGTGGTGATATACGCCTTTATACGGATATGGTGAGAGGTGCCCTCTGCCAAAAAGTTTGTGCGTTCATAGGCAGCATAGGTTTTTCGTAATGTGAAGAAAAAAAACGGGGAAATTTTCATATTTTTAGTATGTTAATTTGGCCAAAATCAATCGGCACTTTGCAGAATAGGGATACAAACCGAGTAATCCAAATTGCATACCCAACAGGAACTCTGGAGGTGTGACATAATATTATGTGAAATCTTTTCAAAATTATGACTGGGCGTAGGCCTACATACGTGTATGCTGCATGAACGGCAAAATGTTTTCATGAATTTTGTTTCGCTCAACCAGGGTAATTTTTCGAAAATCGCCCGTAAACCACAATATGAAAAAGAAATGGCCTTCGACGTCGCATTGCGACTGCGTGGTACACGATACGGGGGGCGTCTCAATAACAGCAATTTGTTCTCTTCAAAAGTAAAGTTGGGCATGCCAACTATTTTACACATAATGTTGAGCATTGCCGTTGCTATTAATAACTTGCTTTCAGTTCACTCGCTGACTTTAAATGTCACCTGACTGTTGTTAATTGCGAACGCAAATTGAGCCTATTGAGACGTCCCCCGATGAACAGAGAGCCACTTCCGAAAGTAGACCCGTGCAAACGGTCAGAATCACGATCCCAATAGTGTGGAGACAGTATGTCTCCCGCCAAATATATGCCAAAAACTGGGCAAGTAACTTTTTGACCTGGGCAAGTACTTTTTAGCTCGCCTGCACGAAGTGCAGAAGAGCTTATGGTATACCCCCGGCGTCGTCGGCGTCGTCCACAAACTTAACGTTGGGGTAAATGTCTTATAACTTCAGTTTCCTTTCATGGAACACCTTGTTATTTCATACATGCATAATGTAACTTCTGTTTCTTTACAGGGAACGCTTTGATATTTCATACATGCATTCATGTGATGATCCTCTATTGTGCTACAGCAAATCCATGACCCCCCCCCCACCCCTTTTCCCAAGGACAAGGTCACAAACTTAGCACATTCATACATGCATTCCTCATGTGAATAGCTATCATGCTGTAGAAAATCACCAACTTAGTGCGTTCATAACCTTAACGTTGGGTTAAATTTTGTTTTACTTCTATTTTCAGGGAGCGCATTGATATTTCATACATGCATTCATCTTAATATGCTATATTATGCTATAGCAAACCCACGACCCACCTTGCACCACTGACCCCAATGTCAAGGTCCACCGCACGCCCCTTAACCCAAGGTCAAGTTATATAATATTCATGTTTTTTTATGCAACTGTGCCAAGTTTGAGTGAAGGCTGCCAATAGGCGAGCTTCGTTGTCTTCTGACAACTCTTTGTTATTTGTACTTGCGCAACTTGGCGAGTGGAATTATTTTTCAACCCCTGACAGCACTTTAGAATCATTCCCATTAGAATAATTTCCATTTGGAATGATTCTGAAGTGTTGTCAAACCATGTTTTTATTGAGAAATAAGGCAAGATATAAAAGCAACAGCAGACGACAATTGTTGTTGTGTAGCGGTCTCGGGGTAATATGTGTTGAGCCGACCCACAGTCTAATGAGTATCAGTCAATTGATCAATCTAATTTCAGATCTTCCTCAGGAACAGGGTTTTCTTGCCTACCACAGATCCCTATCAGAGGTACATGTATTTAAAGCCAGACAGTTTATCAACCTCAAGTTGGTTGCAGAGCTCCAGATAAGTTTTGTATCTAAAGAGTTTTATACGCCCAGATTTTAAATTCAATACATATTTTACTTTTACAAATGTAGTATTGATTTTATTCCTTATTAAATACGTAATAATTCCAGCTCAAAAATATTTACACAATTCCCTAACATTTGATTGGTCCATAGCAAGTCTCTGTCCAAAATTTATATCCCAGTAAACTCCCATGCCAAACTACTTTCCATAACCGTCAGGCGCAGTTAAAATAATTCTTAAGAGAACGGAAAATAAACACATTTTCTTATAACAAATGATAAAAAATAAAACAAATTTAAAAATTTACTTATTTGACATGTTTTAGCTGCAACATGTAAACACTGTACACTGTTTGCTTCTTGCAGCTCAACAAAGTAAATTTCAACTTTATTTTCACTACTCAATTTGAAAATCAATGCGTATTTTCGCATTGCTGTGAGTATTTTGTACTCCCACTTTTGATAATCAATGCGTATTCTGCTAAAATAAGTGTGTACAATACGCCAATACGCATCTTATCTGGAGCTCTGTATACATGTATTTATAGCCGGTTAGTTTATCAACCTCAAGTTGGTTGTGTCAGTTTTACTGTCAAAGCTCTTCAGTCACAGGTGAACCACGATATTGGCCAGTGTACAAATTGTTATGCCTTTGCGCTTAATTGTGGCTGTGACTGAAGAAATGGGGCTTATGGGTTTTGCAACCAGTATAGATCCAGATCAGCCTGTGAATCCGCACAGTGTGATCAGGATCTGCACTGTTCGCCAATCCATGAATGAAACACCCATCATGCTTCTAACAAGCAATATAGACTATCAAGCACACACGTGTGTGTGCTATTTGATCAGGAGCTACACTGGTCGCACATGCCGGAAGCTACGTATTGGTCACACATCCCGGAAGCACCATTTCTCCAGTTAAAGCCATATACGATAATTTGACTAAATTGATTTTGAAGATCTGCTGTGCTCCAGATAAGGAATTAGTAATTGAGTATTGTCACTCCATCATTTCTGAAGCAATTGGGTATTTCCAAATTTTAATTGTGTAAAATAGAATCACACTACTGTTTACACATCAGCAGACCGCAATTATTGAATAGTTGGAGACAATTCTAATGAAATACCAAGATGTGTTTTCATGGAAAAATAAGAAAATATGCTATATTTGTGGTCTGTTTATTGTTTTCTGTAGCATGATAAAGGTAGCACAAATTTTTTATTGCTTTTTGATAGTCACTACTACTGATTTCCATTGGGTTTTTGGCAATTTTAATTGGGTATTTACGCAAATACGCAGCTTATCTGGAGCTCTGGATCTGTGATAAATTTTAACTGTTACAATGCTGGAAATGTCAATTGCTAAAGTTATTGTCATCTGCTGCTAAATTATATTTGGTATTCCTTCTCAATGAAAGCATGGTTTGACAGCACTTTAGAATCATTTGTACTGTAGTCAATGCTTATCAACCAGTTTGAAACGTCACTTATTAACTTAACAATATCTTTTGTTTTTCACAGAAATCTTCGACAACATTGAGGGTATTTGACAGGAGTGTAAGTATATATCCTCGAATTCACTTGTTCATTAGGCCGTCCTTAAAAAATTGTTTGTTTCCTGTAACCCGACCCAGAATTTTAGAAGTGGGTCGGTCGGTAGGCAATTTCTTTTTTTTTCTGACACATGACATATTGAATTTAAATATTATTAATATTTAAAAGGTACAATATTTTAACACTTGCATTGCAAGTGTTAAAATATTGTACCTTTTTAATATTAATAATTTTTAAATTCAATATTGCAAGTCTTGCAATAAAAGTATGTCAATTGCTGTATGTGTTGTTGTATGAACATGTATGCCATTTAGGGCCAGAGATTATATTAACCCTTTTAACCCACTGTAGCAGTAAATTGAAAAAAAATTGGGTCACACCGTTTTTAGCGGGTCGGTCGGGTTACAGGAAACGGAGATATAATTATAGATGGCCTTATCCCTTTCAACACTACAGCCCTCTATAGCGGCATTTGCAAACAGTGTAGTAATTTTCAAATTTTTAGAGAAAACACGCTTTTCATAAATGGACTAGTGTGAAAATCATTTTGTGATCGGATTGGTCGGAAAATTGACATATCAAAATCCATTCCAGTTATTTAGGGGTGAAATGGTCAATTGTTATGTACCAGTTTGTATGGTTAGAGATGGCAGGAGCAAAGCCAGCATGTTACATAACATTTGTCATGTTTGTGGAGGAAATATATGGGTAATTGTCACCAGCACTGTAGCTCGAAATTAGGTTTGCTGGTCACACTCTGAGCACACTCTCATTCTCCAAGTTTGGATTCAAAATCAGTTTATCTGGTTGCGACTAGTTCATTTTGGTTGCATGAAAATGCAAGTACACACTAATAATTCCATAAGTATGGGTCCTCAGCATCAGAACAGTTGATGCGGCTTGTATTCTGTAGCCGATTTCACCAACATTGCAAAGTATACTTTTCTAGCAAAGTATACTTTGAAGTAGAAATTTTCAATTTTAGGTTACATTTATTATTTTTTATTATACTGAATTGATTACATTTTGGCTGTGATAATGTAATAAATTCAGTATAATAATTCTGCATACTTTTAATCATCAAATATATGCAGTCATTAGTTCTATATGAAATAATGCATTTCGGGAAAAATAAATGATTACTCCCTCAAAGTATACTTTGCTAGATAAGTATACTTTGCAATGTTGGTGAAATCGGCTGCTGGTCTTGTTATACCCCCGGCATACAAAGCATGTCAAGGGGTATATAGTTTTCGTAATTCCGTCTGTCCATCCGTCTGTTTGTCTGTTTGTCCGTGTTAAAGTTTCTGGGTGCCCATTATCTCTGTAACAGTAAGTCAGATTGACCTCAAACTTCATATACCGTAAAGATTCTAATAGATCACCGCCCCGTGCAGGCACCGGGGCGGGATCAACTGATCCTGAGAATAGTGCTGCAGTAGCCATTGCTTGTCGTAAAAGGCGACTAAACTGGCTTAACGATTGGGTTCATACTTTCCGGAACCCACTATACCGGATTTGGCCCTCATGTACATTTTTGGCTTTCTTGTATGTGAGAGTTGAGTCGGGCTATGCCCCATATATAAAAGTAAGATTAGCGCTAATCCTATTACTTTTAGGGGATGGGATAAATGATGCTGGTGTGGCGAGGGCCTGGCACCAGATCAGGTTGTTCTAATTTCAGGACTGAATATATATTTTGATTGTAAATATTGAGTTCTGAAGTTGGGATTTACCCCCCTTGGACAGGTGGATATGGGACTCGACCCCGTTGACCCGTCTGCGTGTAGACTCCCTGAGGCTTGTACCTCTATGTCAGAAAAGCGGACGTTAAACCCTATTCACTCACTCACTCACTCTAATAGATCACCACTGGCCATGAAGTCCTGGGTGGGCGTTTAATAGAGGCAGGTGTTACTCAGCAAAGGGAAAATGATAAAAAGTGTCTGATGTCTACTATACAAAAACATAACAAAGGGACGTTACTCTCAAGTCTCAAACGTCTGACGGACTTGGGTTGTGCTGTCTGTCAGTTTATGGATTTTTTTTACCAATACGTTTCGGCCCACTTTGGTCATTATGGTACACTCGGTAAATGTTTTAAAATACTGGTAATGTATCATTGTATATAGCAAGACAGCATCGATTGTTAATGCTGATCAGATTTACGTTTCTGACTGTCACTGTTTCGGACCATGGACGTGTCGGCCCAGTGGACGTTTCGGTCCGTATCAGTGCGATTAATTTCGGCCCACGGCCATGTCCAGAACAAGACATATTTATTTTTTGCTCATCTCGTAGGAAATATCGGCCAACAATCAAACACAATATCAATTTCACCCATATTATACGAGATGGGTTTGAGATGCTTTGAAAATGGCATCTCCATAACCCCCATGTAAATACTGATCGCCGTGTCCGTACAAATAGCTATTGCCGTTGAGGAATTTACTGTGACACCGGAAAAAGTCGAATTTCGCTTCCGCTTTTGAAAGTGAAAGTAGCAGTTATGTTTTTTTTCCCGTTTTTCAAGGAAGTTATCTTCAAAATACTAGAAAGAAAAGAAATCTAATTGGACTATTAGCTCCGATTTTGTTTCAAGTTAGTACTGGGCGTTTATTAGAGGCACTAATTTCGTGAAAATCAGCCCAAAAGTTGGTCATTTTCAACGTAAAAAGTGGGGGGTGGGCGTCTATTAGAGCATGGGCACCTATTAGAATCTTTAAAGTACTTCATCACCCATATTTTCATTCCATACCACAAGTGGGAGGTCGGTCTGGCGTACGCGACAGTGTAAATTAACAGAGGGGTTCCTCCGTATATGAATCACAATTTTCCTGGTTTGGCCCTCACGTACGTTTTTATCTTTGGTTGTTTGCTACCTGGGAGTTGAATTTGGTTATTGCCCATTATAAAAGTAGTAAGATTATTACTGATCCTACTGCTTTTGGGAGGAGGCCAAGTGATTCTGGTGTGGCGAGGACTTGGCATCAGTTCAGGATTATTCTGATTTCAGGGCTGAACAAAAGTTTTTCATTGTAAATATTCAGTTCTGATTTTGGGATTTTTGCCCCATTTGTATATGTACTTGAACATGTACGTGTACATGTACAGGTAATATATGTGATTTAGTACTAAACCCATTGACCCGGCCTTAAATGACGTTAGCTGTTGATAGTCCGTTAAACCCCAACAAACAAACAAACACTCATGCGGCCTTCATGTCCAAGGTCAAGGTCAAATTACTTAGAATTTTGCGTCCGTAAGATTTGCGTTAAAACTTTTTGCATACCCATCGTCTCTACAACCGTAAGTCAGATTGACTTCACTTAGAAATTTGCATCCGTAAGATTTGCGTTAAGGTTTTCGGGTACCCATTATTTCTGTAAGTCGGATTGACTTCAAACATCATATACTTCCTTATCATTGTCCATATTTTCATTCAATACCACACCCATGCAAACTTCATGTGCAAGGTCAAGGTGAAATTACTTAGAAATATTTGTTAATGTTTTTGTTTTAAATATTTGCATTAATAAGCTTTTATTTGTCTGTTCAGGCGGCGGCCGGGGGTATACGCGAGCCCCTGCTCACTTTCTCTTGTGATTATTGTTATTAGTTTGGATTCTTTACGCTGCTTTTATCACCTGTACATATTCAACTTATGTACACATAACAACAGGACGTGGCAACTTCCGTCTCTGTTTTCCTGTCACCGTTCTGCGTCTCCAACTCAGAACCTGGTGCATTTCTATCAACATCTTTAAATATTGAGAACATTCAACCAGGGCTCCCGATAAGATTTGTATCTAAAGAGTATTATACCCTCATATTTCAAATTCAATGCGTATTTTGCTTTCACAAATTTATTATTAATTTTCTTCCTTATTAAATAGGCAACAAATCATGATAAAACATAGATCAAATTTAAAAATTCACTTATTGGAGCTGCAAAAAGCAAACACTGTTTGATTTTTGCAGCTCAAATAAGTAAATTTTCAACTTTATTACACTATTTTCACTACTCTATTTGAAAATGAATGCGTATTTTCACAATGCTGTGAGTATTTTGTACTCCCACTTTTGATAATCAATGCGTATATTCTGCTAAAAGTGCGTAAAATATGACAGTACACACCTTATCTGGAGCTCTGTTGAACGCCTCCTTGTGTTCCATAACACCCCATTTGCCTCCACATAACACTATAAAACTTCCTGAGTGTGGGTGGTTGGTTTGGTGAACGTGACGGCGTAAATTAACGGTAGGGGTTCCTCCTTATAGGAATCACGATTTGCCTGGTTTGGCCCTGGATGTTTTTATCTTTGTCTCTTTTGTTACCTACGAGAATTGGGTTATTGCCCATTATAAAAGTAGTAAGATTATTGCTGATTGCTTTTGGGAGGGGGCCAAGTGATTCTGGTGTGGCGAGGACCTGACATCAGATCAAGATTATTCTGATTTCAGGGCTGAATATATAGTTTTTTGTCTCACCCGCGAAAGCGGAAAGCGAGACATGTTTTGCTTTTCCGGAGTCGGCGGCGGCGGCGTCATCATTCAATGTTAAGTTTGTGTTACGGTCATTACTTCAACATCTTATCAGCTACAGTCATCAAACTTTATACATCCCTTTACTATGATATGTAGATGAATATAGGACTATTAATATTTTTTTCTTGGGGTCAAGGTCAAGGCGGAACAAGGCGAGACATTTGATTCCGCGGAATTCTTGTTTATTGTAAATATTCAGTTCAATTCAGTTCTTACTATAGGAATGAATGGCCTTTTTGTGGAATTTATCGGGGTATAAACTTGGAAAAGTCGCGGGAATACTGGAAGGTTGGAAGGCCTCGTCCAGTATTCCCGCGACTTTTCCAAGTTTATATCCCTGATAAATTCAACAAAAAGACCATTCATTCCTTATAATTCCAGCATTTGAAATAAATTCATCAAGAAAATGTGTTTATTTTCCGTTTTCTTAAGAATTATTTGAGCTGCGCCTCACGGTTACGGAAAGTAGTTCGACGTGGGAGTTTACTGGGATATAAATTTTGGACAGAGACTTGCTACGGGCCAATCAAATGTTAGGGAATTGTGTAAATATTTTTGTGCTGGAATTATTACACGGTTCATGAAATGTGGCTGTGTATAGAGAAATGGAGCTTATGGGTTTACGACCAGTTTAGATCCAGTAGCCTATTTCATCAACATTGCAAAGTATACTTTTCTAGCAAAGTATACTTTGAGGGTGAAATTTTCAATTTTAGGATAAATTTATTCATTTTTAGCCAGGATTTTTGAAAAAAAATCCAGGCTATTGGATTGGCGAAAGCCGGACGGGTGGGCGGGCGGGCGGGTGGGCGGATGGGTGGGCGGCGGGCGGCGTCCACAATCAATGTTAAGTTTTCGTGTTTGAGTCCATTTCTTTGTTACTGTACCACCTAGGATCACCAAACTTTCACAGCTTCATAATCAAGGGGTGCCCACCACATATCACTATCCAACATGTTACCTTTTTTTGAACTTGACCCATTTTTTTTGTTTTTTTCCGTGCAGTCGACTTAGCCATTTTCAATGTTAAGTTTTTGCGTTTACAATGTTAAGTTTTCGTGTGTAAGTCCATTTCTTTGGTACTGTACCACCTAGGGCCACCAAACTTTCACAGCTTCATAACCAAGGGGTGCTTACCACATACAACTATCCAACATGTGACCATTTATTTACCTTCACCTATTATTTCTACGTAATTGACTTAGCCATTTTCAACGTTAACTTTTTAACATACGTCTGGTTAAAGTTTTTTGGTTAAAAGTTTTTCGTTATACTATATCTCTGCAACTGCTTCGCCCATTACCTTGAAACTTCACATGGGTGTTTATCATCATCCATATTTTCATTCTACCCCCCAACCGTGCGGCCCCTGTGCCCAATGTCAAGGTCAAATTACTTTGAATTTTTTTGTTAAAGTATTTTCGTGTACTATATCTCTGCAACTGCTTCGCCCATTACCTTGATACTTCACATGGGTGTTTATCATCATTGTCGCGCCTGCTTGCGGAAAGCGTGATATCGTCGGCATTTTGGCATACGTCCGTCTGTACGTACGTGTGTCCGGTTAAAGTTTTTTTGTTAAATCTACTATATCTATTTTTTTAGTGTCCATGCCTCGCCCCAAGGCACGACATGCAGGCCACGGCCATCTAGTCTACAAAAAGTGGGTATAATTATGTTATCCAAGTGTCTATGCTTGGAAAAAACCTGGCCTTCGTGGCTTTGCCTCGTTTCTTGTTATTATACTGAATTTATTACATTATCACAGCCATTTCGGCTGTGATAATGTAATAAATTCAGTATAATAATTCTGCATAGTTTTAATCATCAAATATATGCAATCATTAGTTCTGTATGAAATAATGCATTTCGGAAAAATCAATGATTACTCCCTCAAAGTATACTTTGCTAGATAAGTATACTTTGCAATTTTGATGAAATCGGCTACAGATCAGCCTGTGCTTCTGCATGTGCATGAAACACCCTGTCATGCTTCTAACAAGCAATATAGATTGTTATCAGTCGGCCTACAGGATCGTGCTATTTGATCAGGAGCTACACTACTGTCTGTTCCATGTTTTGCTGCCGACAAACCTTTGGCTATTACAAGTCCCTCTACCAAATTTTTATTGAAAAAAAACCCAACAATTTTCCTTTTGGAATTTAATATGGGGCAAAAAGGAGCTCCAGAGTGATGAGGAGGGTAAACAAAACTAATTTTGGAAAGTGACTCCGAACCCTGGCGAGATAAATTAGAAATAATGCAACTGAGAAAACAAAGTTAGATTTTAATAATCGGTCCACAAATTATTATTTTTGGGGAAAAAAATCTATTTTTAGCCCCATGTTAAATTCCCACAGGAGAATCGTTTTTTTATTATTGATGAAAAAGTACTTAAATGTCGGCAGCAAAACGTCGAACAGACAGTAGTCACAAATTCCATAAGCCCCATTTCTCGTCAAAGCCACAAATGATCAAATGAGTATTGCCCAGTATCTATTTGCAGGACTACTACACAGTACATAGTCAAGATGCGTTGTTCGTTGCCAAGGAAGTATTCAAGACCACCGGGGTTGTGAAGTACTTGGGATCAGGTACAACCAATACATATCGTCTTTGTTCTTCTAAAACTTTGTAAATCAAATCTGTCTACTTTACAGGAAATAAATAAAACGAAATATCTTTCGTCTGAAAATTAATATTGGTATAACATTTTGAAACTACTACATTTATATACCGTTTTTATATATATCTATGTTAGCGCTTACAGTTAAATAATTCCAGCACAAAAATATTTACACAATTCCCTAACATTTGATTGGCCCGTAGCAAGTCTCTGTCCAAAATTTATATCCCAGTAAACTCCCACGCCGAACTACTTTCCGTAACCGTGAGGCGCAGTTGAAATAATTCTTAAGAAAATGGAAAATAAACACATTTTCTTGATGAATTTATTTCAAATGCTGGAATTATAAGGAATGAATGGTCTTTTTGTTGAATTTATCGGGGATATAAACTTGAAAAAGTCGCGGGAATACTGGACGAGGCCTTCCGGCCTTCGTCCAGTATTCCCGCGACTTTTCCAAGTTTATACCCTGATAAATTCCACAAAAAGGCCATTTATTCCTATAATGGTCAAGGCTAAACACAAAGACTGGTGAGCTTTCATTTCTAAATTTGTTCTAGCATTTTTTCCAGTTCTTAGAAATAAGAGTTATTCCGGATTTTCTCACCATACCATTTTCATTTTGTGATGTGTACCTGTTTTTCGAATTGTCATTTTTATGTGTAAATGTTAATACTATCTAAGAAATTACAATACACTCGCCGTAGTATCCGTTTCTGAATGTTTTTGATTATTTTTGTGCTATTTGTCCAAAGAAGGTTTTAGAAGATAAAAAATGTAAACCAATAGATTTATTGAATTTGTCACACGACCATTAAAGTGCCAAACGAATAGCTAAAATGTCCGGTATTTTCACAGATAACGTATTTTGATTTGGACAATGTTTGTCGTATAATAATTTTGACGCCAAAAATGACGATACAGAAGTGTTTGACACAAGCCATGTTATTTTGTACCTAAGGAAATTACAAGTTTTCATGAAAAATATCAACTGAAACTGTGATATTTTCTGTAAATGATGTCGAAAGTTGACGAAAGTTTCCTTACAAAGCGGAATTGTCTATTCCACATTTGCTCTGAACATTTTGTCAACTTTCAACGTGATTTACGGAAAATATAACTTTTGTAAATATTTTTCATGACATATTGCGCATCTTCTTAGGTACAAATCCCATGGCCTGTCTCATTCGACTAGGTATTCCAGAGCTCCTGATAAGCTGCGTATTTGCTTAAATACCCAATTAAAATTGCCAAAAACCCAATTGAAATCAGAAGTAGCGAGTATCAAAAAGCAACAACAATTTTGTGGTACCTTTATCATGCTGCCTTTATCATGCTGCAGAAAAAATAAACACCACAAATATAGCATATTTTTCTTATTTTCCATGAAAACACATCTTGGTATTTCATTAGAATTGTCTCCAAGGAGACAATTCTAATGAAATGCCAAGTCATGTTTTCATTTTGAAGCAAACTATTAAATAATTGCTGTCTGTTGATGTGTAAAAAGTAGTGTGATGTTATTTTACCCAATTAAAATTTTGAAATACCCAATTGCTTCAGAAATGATGGGAGTGAAAATACAATGTACTCAATTACTAATTCCTTATCTGGAGCCCTGTATTCAGTAATTGCAGAAAAGATCAACATTTTTCCCAGTGCTGTGCAGACTTGTCCATCTTCAGTTGTTGTTGAACAGACATGTTACATACAATGTAACCCTTTCCACACCATATACCTCTATAGCGATGTTTGCAAACAGTGTAGATCCTTTTGAGCATTTGTGTGCCGATAGGCAACAATTTCTTGTTGTAGTGTGATTAGTAGACCAGGAGCTGCTCCAGTAGCCTATTTCATCAACATTGCAAAGTATACTTTAGTAGCAAAGTATACTTTGAGGGAGAAATTTTAAATTTTTTTAAAAATTTATTTTATTTTTTAGTATACTGAATTTATTACATTATCACAGCCATTTAATGGCTGTGATAATGTAATAAATTCAGTATAATAATTCTGCATACTTTTAATCATCAAATATATGCAGTAGTTAGTTCTATGTGAAATAATGCATTTCAGGAAAAATAAATAATTGCTCCCTCAAAGTATACTTTGCTAGATAAGTATACTTTGTAATTTTGATGAAATCGGCTACACAGCTGCTCCTGTAGCCTATTTCATCAACATTGCAAAGTATACTTTAGTAGCAAAGTGTACTTTGAGGGAGAAATTTTCAATTTTTTTAAACATTTATTAATTTTTATATACTGAATTTGATTATTATCACAGCCATTTAATGGCTGTGATAATGTAATAAATTCAGTATAATAATTCTGCATACTTTTAATCATGACATATATGCATTTGTTAGTTCATATGAAATAATGCATTTCAGGAAAAATAAATGATTTCTCCCTCAAAGTATACTTTGCTAGTAAAGTATACTTTGCAATGTCGATGAAATAGGCTACTGGTCTTCAGCAGCCGATTTCATCAACATTGCAAAGTATACTTTACTTTCTAGCAAAGTATACTTTGAGGGAGTAATCATTTATTTTTCCCGAAATGCATTATTTCATTTAGAACTAACGACAGCATATATTTGATGATTAAATGTATGCAGATTTATTATACTGAATTTATTACATTATCACAGCCAAAATGGCTGTGATAATGTAATAAATTCAGTATAATAAAAATTAATAAATTTATCCTAAAATTGAAAATTTCTCGCTCAAAGTATACTTTGCTAGAAAAGTATACATGTACTTTGCAATGTTGATGAAATGGGCTACTGGCATGCTGCGTCACATGCACAAGCCTCGATATCACAGCCACAGAATGGTATATCGTGTTACAGGTGAGCGTAAGCTGGAGTCGGTGGTGCTCAGTAAGATGAACTTTGACTCGCTGGTGCGTGACCTGCTGCTGGTGCGGCAGTACAGGGTCGAGGTGTACCGCAACAAGGGCGGGGCCAAGAACAACGACTGGAGCCTCGCATTGAAGGTATGTACCATGGCAAGGTTGTTTACCTCGGCGATGAATCTGTCCTCAGGGATGGATATCCATTATAGACGGGGAAACAATTATAGTACCGTAGTATTAACTTTTTTAGGGGGAACAAATCCTATTTTATTTATTTAATCTCGAAAGTATATGTTGTTACCACTCATTTTAACCGTCTCGATGAGTGGTAACAACATATACCTTTATGGAGTAATAAACAAAATTAGATTTTTTTCCACAAAAATTATCGTATCCTCAGACTGAAATTGGTTAACAGTGAATTGTGGGGCTAAGGGATCCACTGTCATCAGTGCTGCAGAATGTTCGGAGGGTATGAATCATCATCATACAGAGCTCCCGATAAGGTACGTATTGGCGTATTTTACAACTTATTTTAGCAGAATACGCATCGATTATCAAAAGTGGGAGTACTAAATACTCACAGCAATGTGAAAATACGTATTGATTGTCAAATTGAGTAGTGAAAATACTGTAATAAAGTTGAAAATTTACAAACAGTGTTTGCTTTTTGCAGCTCAAATACGTGATTTTTTGTTATCATTTGTGCCCTCTTTAATATTAAAGGAAGAAATTCAATAATACATTTGTAAAAGTAAAATACACATTGAATTTGAAATATGGGTGTAAAATATTCTTTATATACAAAACTTATCTGGAGCTCTGATCATAGGTGGTTGGGTCATGTCACATGTGTGATTGTCATGTCACATGTGTGATTGTCACTGCACACAGGGAGGTATAAAGTATACTTTGAGGGAACAATCATTGATTTTTCCGAAATGCATTATTTCATGCAGAACTAACAACTGCATATATTTGATGATTAAAACTATGCAGAAGTATTATACTGAATTTATTACATTATCACAGCCAAAATTGGCTGTGATAATGTAATAAATTCAGTATAATAAAAATTAATAAATTTATTCTAAAATTGAAAATTTCTCCCTCAAAGTATACTTTGCAATGTTGATGAAATATGCCCCAGATAAGTTAATGTACTAATGTCTTGTTAGATACACGTTCAGGGCACAGGTGATTCTAGCGTGTCTTCGAAGGTCAATAATTGTTTGTGTATACATTGTACATTAAACACCTTTCTAAACAATGTACAAAACAATTCAAATGCGCCCGGGTCAGAAGATTATGTAATTATGAAAGGTACTAAACTGGCATTCCATTGTAAGAAAATGCCACACAACGTCGTATTTTTTTCATTACGTCATTTTCCATTAGCCAACCAAATCACTGCGTGTCACGTGATTCGATATTTTCAAATATGGCGGCTAATATTCATTGATAATGAGGAAGTGAATGTGTTTGATTTTAAAAAGCGAAATTCTGTTAGTAAGATGCGTTTTTAGTGCAGTTTACTCTCGAAATCTTTGAGATTTATGTTAATATATTAACAACTGAAAACCCACCCCAAATAGCGGTTTCGACACGCTGTAACACGTTGTATAGGCAAGTAAAAAAATACCACTTCGTATGGGATTTTCTTACAATGGTGACGAATGCCAGTTTAGTACCTTTCATAATTACATAATCTTCAGACCCGGGCGCATTTGAATTGTTTTGTACTTTGTTTAGAAAGGTGTTTCATGTGTATACAAACAAACAATAACTGACCATCCATTACATGCTAGAATCACCTGTGGTTCCGGGGTGTGAATTTTCTTCTTTTCAGCTAATATTCTCTTTTTTACTAAAAATTAAAAATTGCTGGCTTTTGTTGAAACTGCCTAAAAATCATACTTTAGTCGAGGGGGTGAAGGGCTTCCTCTGTTTTGTTACATTTTTCACCACATTTTTCACGAATGACATGCTCATATATACAAATAAGTGATATTCCCCCAGTCACAGTTATATTTATTCCCCCGGCATGCAAAGTATTTCGAGGGGTATATAGTTTTCGTAATTCCGTCTTGCCGCCTGTCCATCCGTCCATCCACGTTAAAGTTTTATCTCTGCAACGGTAAGTTGGATTGACTTCAAACTTCATATACTGCCTTATCATCATCCATATTTTCATTCTATACCACACCCATGCGGCCTTCATATCCAAGGTCAAATTACTTAGAAATATGCGTTAAAGTGTTTTTAAATATCTGCTTTAAAGTTTTTATTTGTCAGTCCAGGGGGCAGCCGCGGGTATACGTGTACACCTCAAAGCTTCTGTTAGCTTAACAGACTGTTAAATCCTTAGCATTGCTAACAGTCTGTTAAGCTAACAGAGGTTTTGAGCAACCGGGCCCTGCTCACTTTCTCTATAGTCTGTTTCACGAAAGCTGCCCAAATTTTACGGCTATATAGACAATTCAAAAACAATATTATTTTCGATAATATTAAATTAAAGGAAAATTTAAGAATGAGCCTTCTTTTTATTTCGTGAAATTTGGTCAAATATTGGTTTTATTACGAAAAATTGATTTCTCTATGGGAATTTAACATGGGGGAAAAAAGAGGTAAAGGAGTGTGGGAGGAGTCAAAAAACGATTTTTTTTTGGAAATTGACCACGAAACCGGACTAGATAGCTTGGATATGATCTAACTAAGAAAACAAAAGTTAAATTTTAAAAATCGGTCCAGTATTTCTAAAATTCAAAAATATTTCCAAAAAAAAAAATTGTTGTGTTTCCGGTAACGCCTCCAAAAATAAGTAGGGTCGGTAGGTAGGGATTTTTTTTTTTTATTATTATTATTTGATGCAATATGTTCCTCTGACTGATTGATTGATTGATTATTAATGTTTTACGGCCTATCAACAGCCAGGGTCATGTAAGGCCGGGTCAAACAATTATTTTTCGTCTATGGAGGTGGAACCATAGACGGGGTCTTCCGGGTGGTGCTCACTAATTACATCTGCCAGAATCTGTGTTATATTCACACACAACAGCCGTTTGGCCGCCTTTATGTGTCGGCAATCACCGTATTTCACGGCGATTATCCGTTTGTCGGCCATCTTCTGTTCCATACAACGATAAAAGCCGAGTGGCGAGTAATCCGAAAATCGCTATAAGGAACGAAACACGGACAACTTAAATGGGACCTCAGAATCGTGACTAAAAAGAAACACGGACAATTTAAATGGGACCTCGGAATCGGCGAATTTTCGTAAAATAAAAATTGGGTCGGCGGTAATTCAGCAGGGTCGGTCGGGTTACCGGAAACACAACACTTTTTTTTTTTGGCCTAAATCCCCATAGACATCTTCACTCCGTGAAGATGTCTATGCCTATGGGATTTAACATGGGGAAATTGTTTTTTCGCAATAAAATCAATATTTTACCAAATTTGTCGAAATACAAAGAAGGCTCATTCTTAAATTTTCCTTTAATTTAATATTATCTAAAAAAATATTGCTTTTGAATTGTTTATATGGCCGTAAAATTTGGGCAGCTTTCGTGAAACAGACAGTAGACTAGTGATGGCTGTAACTGAAGAAATGAGACTTGTGCATTTTCGACCAGTCTACCTCCTAAGTTGCGATCACACTCGTGTAGCCTGTCACAGACGTATACTGCATGACCTGTGTTTGACTGAATGATGAACAGTGCTTACCCTGGATAACTGTGCGGATGTGCAAGCTGGTCTGGGTTTACACTGGTCTCAAATTTCATAAGCCCTTGCATCAACAGGAATTTGACCAATGCTAATGAAAGCAGTTCCCTATTTCCCCTGCCACAGTGACATTGATGTTCATATTGCAGGCATCACCTGGCAACCTGACGCAGTTTGAGGATATTCTGTTTGGCAACTCCGACATGTCCAACTCCGTGGGTGTCATCGCTGTAAAACTCGCCTCGGACAGCGGTCAACGGGTAAAACACAATATAACGGAAATATAGGAATGAATGGCCTTTTTGTGGAATTTATCAGGGTATAAACTTGGAAAAGTCGCGGGAATACTGGACGAAGGCCGGAAGGCCTCGTCCAGTATTCCCGCAACTTTTCCAAGTTTATATCCCCGATAAATTCAACAAAAAGGCCATTCGTTCCTTATAATTCCAGCATTTGACATAAATTCGTCAAGAAAATGTGTTTATTTTCCGTTTTCTTACAAATTATTTTAACTGCGCCTCACGGTTATGGAAAGTAGTTCGGCGTGGGAGTTTACTGGGATATAAATTTTGGACAGAGACTTGCTACGGGCCAATCAAATGTTAGGGAATTGGGTAAATATTTTTGTGCTGGAAATATTTGTATGTCACATCAGCGCCTGTGGTTATAGTGTGTGCAATCAATAAATGTGTTACAGCTTATAACATTGACATTGAAGTCCATAGATGGATACAATACTTATTAATTAAAAAATCTATTTATTTTATTTCTCTATAAATGTAAAAAAAATATATGAATCGGCTAACTACAGTCTGTATTTTTTGTCTCGCTCACTTCAGTGTAAAGTGAGACATATATGTCACAATTTCAGCGATTGCGTAGACATCAATAATTATGTCCAAATGTTGATTATAAATCGCTTGTTCTGTTAGTCAGATCACTACTATACAAAACTTCCATCAATAGCTTCCTGACACTGATAGCTGTCCACCCAGTGTCGGGTGATGACCTGCGTGGGTTCACTCGCCGGCGTCTTGTCAGTGAAAAATCCTTCTTACTAGTCTATTACTACAGTGGAACCCCTCTAAACCTGACACCAAGACAACACATGTGATCTTATTATCAATGAGTTTCTTGGTCATTTATCTCTGGTGATAATGTCTATTCTTGATCGCATAGCACACAGCTATGGCTCGGAATAATGTATTAATAAACATTATAATGTGGCTGTGGCTGGAAATGGGGCTTATGGGTTTTATTAACAGTGTAGCTTCCGATCAAATTGCATGCTCCTGTAGCTGATAATGATCTATATTGCTTGTTAAAAGCATGACGGGTGTTTCATTGATGGAATGGTGAACAGTGTAGATCCTGATGCGGATGCACAGGCTGATCTAGGACTGGTCGCAAAACCCATAAGCCCCATTTCTTTCGTCACGGCCACATATGTGGGTGGTGGTCGGGCGAACGCGACTGCGTAAATTAACTGTAGGGGTTCCTCCTTATAGGAATCACCGTTTGCTTGGTTTGGCCCTCGGGTTCGTTTTTATCTTTGGCTCTTTTGTTACCTGGGAGTTGAATTGGGTTATTGCCCATTATAAAAGTAGTAAGATTATTACTGATCCTACTGTTTTTGGGAGGGGGCCAAGTGATTCTGTTGTGGCGAGGAACTGGCATCAGATCAGGATTATTCTGATTTCAGGGCTGAATATATAGTTTTTTGATTGTAAATATTCAGTTCTGATTTTGAGATTTTCCCCCCATTTGTAGGTAATATATGGGATTTAGTACTAAACCCATTGACTCGGCCTTAAATGACCTTTGCTGTTGATAGGCCGTTAAACTCCAAGAAACAAACAAACAAACAAACAAACACAGCCACATATGTCTGATGTTCTCACAGATGGTCGGGGTAGGATATGCTGATGCCACTCTCCGGAAATTCCAAGTCAGTGAATTTACAGACAACGACCAGTACTCCAACTTGGAGGTATAGTATTATTAACCCTTTCAACACCACAGACCTGTATAGTGTTATTGGTAAAAAGTGCAGATCCTGATGAGACGGCTCGTGTCACTAGCCGTCTCATCAGGATCTGCACTTTTTGCAAGTAATTTTCATATTTTTAAGAACAAAATCACTTGAACATATACATGTACAGGTAATATATTGGATTTAGTACTAAACCCATTGACCTTAACTGTTGATAGGCCGTTAAACCACAACAAACAAACAAACCCCATTTTCATAAATGGACTGGTCTGAAAATCATTTTGTAATGGTTGAATTGGTTGCAAAATTAACATATCAAAATCCATTCCAGTTACTTAGGGGCGAAACAGTTAATACTTTGACAGTTAATACTTTGATAGACTGCTATGGACAACTGTTTGGCCATGAAACAGGGACACGCATGTAGTGATGTTCTGAATTTATTATGCTAAAAGTCCATCTGTCGACAAGTTGTCATGGCCTCACGGTTAAGTAATTCACCATGCAACTGGGAGGTTGCAGTTTCGAACTGATAGTGTATAAATAATTACTTGCATTCAAGATTACAGTGTAGGTGGTCGGATTAGCTTTGTAGGTAGAGCATCGGATTACGGATCGGGAGACCCCGGGTTCGATTCCCACCTCGACCGCTGCGAATGGTCGATTCGGCGTGTCCTTGGGCAAGACAATTTTGTGCTAGTCTAGTCCTATCGGATGGGGACTTAAATAGTCGGACCCGACATGCAAGGTCATCGAGCCAGTGTCGTCGTTAAATCAAAGCATATATATTTAACCCTTACTGCGCTGAATTAAATTTTGTCGTCTGATGGAAATGTTTTATTTTTCAATATTTCTCGATAAACACCTGTTTTGACAGCGCATGAGCTGCCAAAACCATTTTTTTGTTAAGAAATAAAGCAAAAATGAAAAACAGCAGACGTCAATTTCCGTCAACAGCGTAGGAAGGGTTAAGATTAAGAGTGTCTGCAAGAACAGACTCGGTGCATGTGTGTACGTCTGTCGCCTGTTTCACTAAACTTCGTATGACGAAGAAGATGCAAAATTGAAATTTACAAGAACATTTGCATGTATAGCTGATGCTGGTAAATCTTTTATGAAAGTGTTCACATTCAATGATGTGTACATAGTAGGTGGAAAGTGACAGCATCAGTGAATCTTTGTTTGAACTTTTTTTATCATACAAAGTTTAGTGATTGTCACATACATCATAAGGTCCATTTTGTCAGCTGGTGACTGACGGCATATAGCAAATGTTACCATCATCATATGTCTTTTCTTCCCATCACTGAGAGTGTGTTTGTCAAAAAGAGCTACACTGCAGTAAGTGGGATTTCAGACGCTGTTAGTTGAGCATGGGCCCAAGGAGCTTGTATGTGATTTTGGTGTGTGCTTACAGGCCCTGATTGTGATTGTGTGCTTACAGGCCCTGATTGTGTGCTTACAGACCCTGATTGTGTGCTTACAGACCCTGATTGTGTGCTTACAGGCCCTGATTGAGTGCTTACAGGCCCTGATTGTGTGCTTACAGGCCCTGATTGTGTGCTTACAGGCCCTGCCCTGATTGTGTCCTTACAGGCCCTGATTGTGTGCTTACATGCCCTGATTGTGTGCTTACAGGCCCTGATTGTGTGCTTACATGCCCTGATTGTGTGCTTACAGGCCCTGATTGTGTGCTTACAGGCCCTGCTCTGATTGTGTGCTTACATGCCCTGATTGTGTGCTTACAGGCCCTGATTGTGTGCTTACAGGCCCTGATTGTGTGCTTACAGGCCCTGCCCTGATTGTGTGCTTACATGCCCTGATTGTGTGCTTACAGGCCCTGCCCTGATTGTGTGCTTACAGGCCCTGATTGTGTGCTTACATGCCCTGATTGTGTGCTTACAGGCCCTGATTGAGTGCTTACAGGCTCTAATTGTGTGCTTACAGGCCCTGCCCTGATTGTGTGCTTACAGGCCCTGCCCTGATTGTGTGCTTACAGGCCCTGATTGTGTGATTTCAGGCCCTGCTTATGTGATTTCAGGCCCTGCTTGCGTGTTTTCAGATGCTGACTATGTTATTTCAGGCCCTGATAGTGCAGCTGGGGCCCAAGGAGTGCCTACTGGGGTTGGGAGACAGTGGGGCCGACGCCGGCAAACTGAAACAGGTCCTCGACAGGAGTGGACTGCTCGTGACAGAGAGGAAGCGAAGTATGATGGGAACAAAAAACTGACATCAATTGATTGTCTCCCTTTAGAGCATTGGGCTTCAATACGGTTGTTGTTTGACGTAATGCCCTAATCAGTTGATACCGATGATCCTGGTTTCAATACCTGCTGTCGACATGAAAAAATGCATACTATACATACTATACATACTTCCTCATTATCAATAAATATTAACCGCCATCTTTGAAAATATTTCAATCACGCGCACGCAGTGGTTTGGTTGGTTACTGGAGACTGGCGTCATTTTCCATTAGCCAACCAAATTACTGCGTGTCCCGTGATTCAATATTTTCAAAGATGGCGGCTAATATTTATTGATAATGAGGAAGCGAATGTGTTAGATTTAAAAAAAAAACAACGGAATTTAGGTTATATATACAAACAATAATTGACCATCCAAGACAAGCAAGAATCACCTGTGGTTATAAGGGAAGTTATAGTTCGCCCTACTTTCTAAGCCAATCACTGGGCAGCATTGTGCTCCACTTATTTCACACATTGCATTGTTTATCCCCAATAAGTTCTATACATATATTACCTGATTTAATGACTAACTGTTCAACAGGAAATGGAAAATCAATACTTCGATGGGACATTGCATGTGGTTTCCCAGTGATTAATTAGAGCTGTTCCAGTAAAAACATACAGGGGGGGGGGGGGGGGGGGGGGGGGGGGGGGGGGGGGGGGGGGGGGGGGGGGGTGGGGGGGGGGGGGGGGGGGTGGGGGAAGACGCCACTTTTGAATTTGGGTAACCTACCATAGATGCAAATTAATTTATTTGACACCCACCCATAGATGCGATTTCCCTGGGAAACCACCCACCCATATATGCAATTTAAATTAACACATTATTTTATCAATGTAATTCTCCGGGACACGTAATTTGCGTGTTTGTAACAAAAACTCACGCACAATGTGATGTATCAGGAGCCGTAGCTGCATTGAACACGTGAATCGCCGAATTTTTTGCCTATTTGTATATCAAAATCGTGTTAAATTTGTAACACGACTATTGTCAGAAATCTTGTTAAATTTGCGATTCTTTCCCAAATTAGACGATTTTTTTTTAAATTTTTTATTTTTTTTATGGACGCATAGCCTCCTTTTATCTCACCGATGTGAATGTGCAGCTGATCACGTTTGCACATTTCGTAAATTAATCCGAGCAAACTGGGAATAACATCAATTATTGGTCCCAGTGACAAAGCAGTGCTAATTGTTATGTGCTCGATTTCATTTTTCCGGCATGCGTTCACGCTCACCATTGGTGGAATATTAATTAGGTGTAAAGGCTGACCAATCAGAGATCGCGTATCAGTGGCGCAGATTAACTCGACCCAGATTAACTAAATTGTTACAGCACTGCCCACGTCCCCGGCGCATGTACACAAATGTGTACATGACAACTGGCCTTGTTTCGCTACGTCATAATTGAGCCAGATAATCAACTTTATTATATAACTGAGATTTTCGCCGAGAATGATTTGACTTTTTCCTGCAAATATATCGGAAAGTTGATAACATTTTCAGAGCAAATGCGTAATAATTACTAATTTAATATTCGTCAACATTCGATATCGTTTACAGAAAATGTACACTATTATCAGATTCATCTTCGTCGAAAATCTCGCGTGATAAGCCTGATTACCTCAACTCGTCGGGCAAAACATGTCTATACAGGTCTGTGGTGTTGAAAGGGTTAAAACTCTGTGCGTACTCAAACCCACAGGTGGAATAGTCGGACGTGTGACACAAAGAAAATGACCATTACAAAAATATGCATTACCCCACCCACTTGGTCTCGTTCTATTATTAACGTCATGTACAGTACGATACCAGGTGGTGGGATAATGGGATTTTTTTAATAGGCATTTATTTTGGTGTCATAGGTCCGAGTCTTCCACCTGTGCTCACCATATGAGTAAACACAGATTGCAACGCACGAGCTTGTCACGTGACGTTGCAGCTAATGGAACAGGATATCGGTCATTGGGTCATTGCGTCATCGAATGATGATGGCTACACGTGTTCACGCGTTTACAATAATCGATTGCACGGACCTGCGTAGATCTACATTCTACATGAATAGTAGCGGATTCAGGGTGGGGGGGGGGGGTGGGGGGGGGGGCCCTTCAGAAATCCAGATTTTTAAACAAAAAAATTTTTGTTACGAAATATTGAGCGTAGAATGCAAGAAATGGCTTCCTCGCACCACTCAGTCGACGAACGAGCATATCCCGATTTTTTTTTTTATGAAATATTGAGCGTAAAATGCAGGAAATGGCTTCCTCAATTCAAACGATTTCCGAGGGGGGGGGGGGCATGCCCCGGACCCCCCTAGCCGACTCCCTCGCACCGCTCAGTCGACGAACGAGCATACCTCGTTCAAGTTCCATGTGCCCCCCCCACCCCCCCCCCCTTGGTGAAATCCTGGATCCGCCACTGATGAACATGATGAATAAATAAAACATGACGTTAACAATTCTTGGATTCAATATATTTATTACATGCGAAGATAACAGTGAAAACTTATGGCATATTATAGGCATTGGCGACGTCGTTCATTCGCAGTCACAGTGTACAGTGTACATGTATTTTTTTGTTGACATGATGCGTCTTGGGCGAGAACGGATATAGCACGGTTCGGATAAGTAACACGGAAGGTTGTATGTCGCCGGACTTCCGTGTACTAACGGGGTCGCACTGTATGTTAATATGTCGCGGCGCGTCTCGTTTGCTGTCAAAACATGTTTTTATTTTTTCGTAAGAAAAATGTGATGTGCAGACGACAGTTTATGACATTGTGTGTACGTGACAATTATCACGGGATACCCTTATCACGCATGGCGAAAGTGTCAATATGTCAATTGGCGGTTTCATTATGCGGGTGTAAGATACAGTCTGTATGTGCCCCAGGTGATGGCCAATAGTCCATACACGAGCGTCTACTCTATAATTGGCGAAAGTGCGATAATAATACAATACACCACCAGCGTGCATTTAATTACGTTGTCCATATTCTGGGACGTGGTATTCCTGAGGAATGCCGCGTTATGAATACAAATCGTCGCGATACCAGCACGCATTTAATTATGATGTGCATATTCTGGGAAATTATATTCCTGAGGAACTCCGCACTACGAATACAATTCGCCGCGAATGGCCGCGTTATATACGTTAGACATCAATTCTCTGTAATATACGCCGCCTATACATATATCCCGCTATACGAACCACTCCATGTTGACCTGAAAAACAGACACTCACCAGTCTGACAGCCAACCACGCATAGAAGTTATTTTCGGACAAGCACACCCACCCATGTATGCAATTTAAAGAAACAGACACCCTGGCATATATTTTCTTTAAACTGCCGTCTTGGGGGTGCGGGTATGTTTTAAGGGCATTTTTTTTGCTATAATATCTCAATAAACTGCCTACCATTGTCTTGTCTGACCTATTTCGTGACCGCAAATGTAATTTGACATTATTTAGAAGACTAACTTTTCATCAGTGGCAATTTAAGAATGGTGATATAATTATGGCTGTCCAGCTGTGGAAACTTCAGTTTCACCAGAATTTTCCAGAGTATTATTTTCTCATATATTTCTTAGTAAAAGTCTATATTGTTGATGCACTTGTAAAAAATTATTATAAAATAGATGGTGCTTGTCGAAAATATTGGCTGTTCCACTATTATGGGGTTAAAACGATTAAATTTATCGAAAAGTCGGGTGATTTCGGAGTATTTTTGTCATTTTTTTATCATAAAAACAGGCGAAAAAGTGACTTTCAAAGTATTTAGTCAATCTACATGTTGTAATTTGCATAGAAACATTTGTCCGCATAACTTAGTGACATGCCAGAATGATACGTGTCAAATTAAATTGAAACCAGCCCAGTGTGTGAGTGCTGCCAGCGAATTCAGACACAGAAGTGTTAAAATGTCACAGGAAATTGAAACACGTGTGCCCGTGTTGACACTTGTTTCCTTAGGGTATAGACACTGTCTGTTAAATGAGCAATGCTATCCCATATATATATTTCTCTACCGATATGCACTGCTCAGAGTGAACTTGGTTAACCTAATGAAAACATGCCGGCCAATAAGCATAGGAGGCGGGGTAAAAAATAAAAAAATGCGGATTTCAAACGGGGCGGGTAAATGAAAATAAAGGTAAAAAAACTTTCTTCTCACTCACCAAATGGAACAAATCATAGGTACATCAGGCTAACCAAAGACTCATTTGAATCCCGGGTTAATGTAAATGAAAATAAAACGTTTACCTGTAAAGATGTTGATGGTACGGACAATGATGTAACTGTTCTGCGCTCTCTGTCGAGGCGTCCGAAACTCATTGACGAATGCGCCGTACCGCAAAATGCATCCGTACACCCCGATCTGTTGATAAACAAATTATATCGACCGTATGAGGTCCAGAAGATGTTTAATACTGAAATAAACAGTCATCGCGCCTTTAATACGCACTGTAGTGGCGAAATGGTATTTGATGCGGCCGCATCAAGAAAATGGGGCATTTGTTGGGCTGAGCGGCTAAAATGCACCCGATGTAGATATAAAAGTAAATATTATAAACTATATGAAGAGGTTCCGTCAAGTCGAAAGGGTAGGAAATCAGGGAAAGCTAATGTGGGTTTGCAGCTGGGCCTTATGAGCACACCAATCAGTAATTATGGTGCTTGTGGATATGTGACGCCGTCGAGTGCATGGCTCAGACAGCGCTTTTCGCTATGGCAATTCTTTCGAGAATTATTTATAATTGTTGACTCAGCACTCAGGTGGGCCGGGTTAACACACAGGGAACAACCAAATAAATGTGATATTTCAAGGTGCCTGGGTATTTCAAACACATTATGGTGTAACATGAAAGCTACTCTATGTGTATAATAGTATTTTGTTCTTGCATCATTTGGAAATTTAACTTTAATCTTTCCATATTTGACTCGTACACCTGTGGTTATCCCGACCCACTTGATGCAACCATTTTCATTAAATAAAACTTATTTTCCAGCAATTCTGTCCTTTGTTCTCTTAATAAAACTTGCTGTAGCCATGATTAAAACCGTTTAGAATTGTTTTCAAAGAAAGCAGACGACATCCACTGATGACCCGGAAATGTTTATAGGCTAGCAACCACCAATTAGTTTTACTATACAACTTAACCGATTCCTCCAAATATGGCCATTCTCTCACACTTTCACTATTCGTATGGATGCTGTGGAACCTACCTGTTCATAACCTGCAACCTGTCTGCACCGGATTTTCACTAATTAAACAATATGTTCACTTACTCCTAAGAAAGAAAATTTCAACATTGTCCTGTCCACCATATTGTTTATCATCAAAGTGTCATGTGACGTAGTGTTCACATCACGTGACAAGCAGGCTCAGTAATTTCTTTTAAATGCTAGAAATATGCTGGAAACTGGTGTTAAAAACACCCCAACATGTTTCTCAAGTAAAATTGGGCTGTAATGGATCAGGATTTACAAGCAAACTGGGTCTGTGGCCTCAAAACGTCTGCACTATTTTTTTATACCGGACTACTAAAGCATACCCCCTGGCCGATGTGTACTATATTTAGCACAGTCATACCTTTAATGGAACAGCCCTTAGTACAGCTAACAAAAATGTGCGCTGGTGTAACAGAAACTCATTTAGTACCTGTTAAATACTTAACCCTTCTTACGCTGTTGACGGAAATTGCTGTCTGCTGTTTTTCATTTTTGCTTTAATTCTTAACAAAAAACTGGTTTTGACAGCACATGAGACTGGAGACGATTCTCATGTGCTGTCAAAACCAGGTTTTTTGTCGAGAATTATTGAAAATAAAACATTTCCAGCAGACGACCACATTTAATTCAGCGTAGTAAGGGTTAAGGCGAATAGAAACAGTATATAAATGGTTCGATATTTCGTGAACAAGTTTGTTTAAAAACATGATGTAAAATGTTTTTTAATGCTGAATCTAATCTGCAACTACTGCACCAAAACAGTAGATGCATGTGTTTAAAGAGATTGTGCAAAACAATGAAAAGACAACAACACACTTCATTTCAAAAACTGCAGTAAAGAGAGCACAATTTCCTAGTCAATATATATTGATATCCCGAGCATAAAACGGATCACCTACAGTGATCACACAAGGTGGGCACACTCGGTACTGAATTTGGTCAATTCATCATTGTGATCACTGTAGGTGATCCATTTTATGCTATGGTTAATCAATATTGACTAGGAAAGTTTCCAAATTGTGTTCTCTTTACTGCAGTTTTTGAAATGAAGGGTTTTGTTGTCTTTTCATTGTTTACAGTCTCTTTAAACACGTGCATCTAATGTTTTGGTGCAGTAGTTGCAGATTAAATTCAGCAATAAAAAACATTTTACATGAGATTTTTAAACATACTTCTTCACGAAATATAGAACAATTTATTTTCTGTAAAGTTTCTTTTGGCCTTATAAGTATATATAGGAACACATGTGATAAATCAAATAATCCAATTGCTAAAATAAAATATGCATTGAATTTTAAAATCTCTCGCGAAACTTTCCGGCCCGTGTTTTGTTTTGCACACAAACTATTGTGTTGTGCAACATTGCAGGTGATTTCAGCAACAAGGACGTGGTACAGGACCTGAATAGGCTCGTCAAGGTGAAGAAGTCCGAGCAGGGCAATGCGGCAACACTCCGTATGTATACATCAGGCCTCGACAAGTCCACTCATCCGCTTGTATTAGCGAGTGAATTTTTTATTCGGACAAGTGGTAATTTGAAGAGACATTGTGGCATAAACATTAAAACATATAGGAATGTACGAGTTGAAATCCAATCTGGACAAGTGGAAAATTAAGAATGTGTCGAGGTCTGTACATAGGTCAGTCAATACATAGAGGATATTCATATTTTTGCAACAAATATGACATATATGTTCATCTCGTGGTGTAAAATGTCCATATTTCACGAGTGCCTAACATTTCATCGAGTGGTGTGAAATGTCCATATTTCACGAGTGCCGTTTTACACCACGAGATGAACATATATGTCATATTCGTTGCAAATATATGAATATTCTATTTATTATATACTGCTCCATGGAAATTAGCAGTTTTTTAGACTGTATACGGTAATGAATGTGTATTTGCAGCCTATTTGCGCTGTTTTCTTTCAGGTGCGCATTATGAATATAGATAGCGGAAGTAGTCGTCATTTCCTCCGGACCAGTTGTTTATTTCATGATGAGAATAACATATGACTTTTATTTACATCGTATGACTATGTATTTCATGGGTAGGTATATAATAAATAGTGATACGAGGATATTAAACACACGATATGCTGGTGTGACCGCTATTGGATCTAAGTCCAAATATCTATCTCCGACCAGGAAGATGGTAGGTGCATACCTTGACAAATAATCCATCATTAACCCTTTCAACACCACAGACCTGTATAGTGGTATTGGCAAACAGTGTAGATCCAGATGAGCCGGCTTGTCTCATCAGGATCTTCACTTTTAATTTTCATGTTTTTGCTAACAAAAACACCCACTTTTCATAAATGGACTAGTCTGAAAATCATTTTGTGACGGTCGGATTGGATGCAAAATTAACAGATCAAAATCCATTCCAGTTACTGAAAGGGTTGAAAGGGTTAAGTTCAGTATTCATATGTTAATGTTGAATCCATCCTTAAGAAATCAGACCTTAACGGTGAATGTTACTAGGATTCGTACCGGGGGCTAAACTAAACCCAGGAGGCATAGTGTGACTGGACTCACTATATGTCCGTGTGTGTGTCCGTAGGTCCGGTTAAGATGTTTGCCTGAGTTTCTGCAATATGCCACTTGGGGCATTTGTGTGCCGACAGGTCACAGTTACTTCTTATTGTAATTTCAGTGTTGAACGTATGGTACCTCCCTCATACATGTGATGTGCAGCAGACGTAAGATCCCAATCGATCAATCTATCTCTGATGACATTGCCTGTTCATGATTGCAAAGCACATAGATGTGTCGTGGAGTGCTCATATGCCTGAAATACAGTGAAACATCTCTAAATTGGACACCCTGGGGTATCCCAGGGTGACCAATTTAGAGATGTTTCACTGTATTTCAGATGGATCTAGTTTTTATTTGTTTAAAAATCTGAATGTGTTTTAGGTGAAGTACCCGTTTTGTATTTGACATTGCTGTTCAATCACTCAATTCACCCACATATTCTATTAAGTAACTGTCTGTATGTCTATCTTTAGCGGAGTTGGACAAAGCCCATGCGATGTCTGCACTGTCAGCTCTAGTAAAATACTTGGAGGTAGGTGCACTGTTGTTGGGCTGTTGGCTGACCTTGACATTTGTGATCAGTTTTTGTCGTGCCTGCTTTAGCAGAAGGCGCGACTTTTTCCGTCGTCGTCAGAAATGTCAAAAACTTTGTACAAGCTTCGTCATCATGCTATAACTTTAATATTACTTTACGGATTGCTTCAATATTTGGACACTTGATACATGTAAGCATTAGGAACACACTCGTGCCACCAATTCACATGACCCTTCACCTTTTTTACCTTCAAATTTTTGCTGAAAAAACTTGGCCATTTTTTTTCCTCAAAAACTTTGTACAAGCTTCCTCATCCTGCTATAACTTTCATATTACTGGACGCATTCCTTCAATGTTTGGACACTTGATACATGTAAGCATTTGGAACACACTCATGCCGCCATTCACATGACACTTGATACATGTGAGCATTGGGGACACATTCATGCCGCCATTAACATAAAAAAGTTTGTACAAGCTTCTTCATCATGGTATAACTTAATATTACGTGATGGATTGCTTCAATATTTGGACACTTGATACATGTAATCATTCGTAACACCCTCATGCCGCCATTAACATGACCTTGACCTTTTTATCTTCACATGTTTGTGGAAACACTTAGCCATTTTTGCATCAAAAAGTTTGTACAAGTTTCTTCATCATGATATAACTGTAATATTACTTGACAGGTTACTTCAATATTTGGACACTTGATACATGTGAGCATTTGGAGCACACTCATGTCCCGATTAACATGACCTTGACCTTTGTACCTTGACATTTTTGCGGAAACACTTGGCAATTTTTTATGTCAAAAAGTTTTCTTCAACCTTGACCTTTTTCGTGCTGTAAGCATGAACTTCTATGACAGTTTTTATGATGTTTACTTTTGAAAAATTAGCACATGCCCATGATCATGTTGCGGTCAAATGCCTCGGCAGGCGCGACACCTCTTCCGTGGCGGAATTCTTGTATGTCAAAACTATTGGGTTTGAATCTCACTGGAGTAGCTTCATTCCGTATGTCCTTCAGCAAGATACTGTCATCCTGCCTAGTCCTTTTGCAAGGGGTCTTAAAGCGAACGCCTTGTGTATCAGATTTAACACAGAATCTGAAGACACTTAACACAGGGAACTATTCATATTCATAGTCACAGAGAATGTCTGAACGTCCATCCAATGAGATTCAAACTATAGCTGATAGTTGTAGAACTACTTAATGGAAGGGCAAATTTTCTTATTCTGCAAATAGTGAAGTCATTGTAATTGAGACTTGTGAAGATGATACATATAAGTCTTTGTCATACCGCAGATAAGTTTCTCGGCTTTTGATTGGCTTGATCAATACAAGTAACAAATTGTACTCTCAAAACCAGTCTTTATTGTTTATTTTTCCATAAATATTCTTCGCTCATCAAAATATGAGCGAAAAATTAGCCAAAATAACGAAAATTCCTTTTGAAATCTCAACATGCTTGGCTTCGTGACACGGCTATATTTAGGTCACAAACTATGTGTTCCACGCACGAAACCGCGGCGTAGCAATAACAGCGAATGTTTGGGAACCAGTCGCATTATTGTAGAGGCGCCAAAGGGAGAGCAGATCGATAGAGCAGTGGAATATAAATTAAATTACACGATATAAAAAAACTGTCATAAAGTCGTTTTCGATGGATTTCTTACTCCATATTTAGTTTGTTTTTGTTTAATAAAAAAACAAAATGTTCATTTACGCCTTTATATTAAGACTGACGGTAGAAAATCGAATCTCGGATTATTTTTCTTCCTGAAAAAACGCAAAGATCAAAAGAAGAGATATGTTTATACGGCCAAATACAGGATCTGCGGTATGACAAATACGTTATTGTGATTCTACACAGGCTATATGATGTAATGTTGCCCGTCTGAAGGTATGTTCACCCTCGGCTATCGCCTCGGGTGAACATACCTCCAGACGGGCAATATTACACCATATAGCCTGTGTAGAATCACAATAACTTGTAATGTAGTGAGGCAATCATAATGGATCCAAATTATGCTGTTGCATTCTCAACTCCCAGACTGCATAATATAAAGTCTGCTATAAGATCACCACACTGTTACCTGACTTTGTCTGTTGTAGCTGCTGTCAGATGAAGACAACTTCGGTCAGTACAGTCTGTCCACGTTTGACCACGGTCAGTACATGCGGCTGGACGCGGCTGCTGTACGGGCACTCAACCTTATGCCCAGCTCCATGGAGGGTACGTATTCATGTGGTAACATTCTAACCCTATTAATTAAAATGGGATGATTTTGCAGAGCTCCAGATAAGGAATTAGTTATTGAGTATTGTCACTCCCATCATTTCTGAAGCATTGGGTATTTCAACATTTTTATTTAATAGGTAAAATAAAATCACACTACTGTTTTCACATCAACAGACAGCAATTATTGAATAGTTCCCTTCGGAATGAAAACATGTCTTGGCATTTGAAATACCAAGGTGTGTTTTCATGGAAAATAAGAAAGATATGCTATATTTGTCGTCTGTTTATTGTTTTCTGCAGCATGATAAAGGTACCACAAAATATTTATTTCTTTTTGATACTTGCTACTTGTGATTTCAATTGGGTCTTTGGCAATTTTAATTGGGTATTTATGCAAATACGCAGCTTATCTGGAGTGCTGATTTTGTAAACATGTGTAGACAAGACTGGAGAAATGAGGGTTATGTGATTTGTGACCAGTGTAGCTCCTGATCCAATAACAATCCTGTAACTTGACAACGATCTATATGTCTCGTTAAAAGAATCACAGAGGTTTCATCAATGGAATAGCGAACAGGGCAGATCATAATCAGACTAGATGCAGTCTGATCTGGATCTACACTGGTCCTAAAATGTCTCCAGTCACAGCCACATGTAGTCATTGCTCAAGGTCAACATATAATTCCAGCACAAAAATATTTACACAATTCCCTAACATTTGATTGGCCCGTAGCAAGTCTCTGTCCAAAATTTACATCCCAGTAAACTCCCACGCCGAACTACTTTCCGTAACCGTGAGGCGCAGTTAAAATAATTCTTAAGAAAACGGAAAATAAACACATTTTCTTGATGAATTTATTTCAAATGCTGGAATTATAAGGAATGAATGGCCTTTTTGTGGAATTTATCGGGGATATAAACTTGGAAAAGTCGCGGGAATACTGGACGAGGCCTTCCGCCTTTTTGTGGAATTTATCGGGGATATAAACTTGGAAAAGTCGCGGGAATACTGGACGAGGCCTTCCGGAAGGCCTCGTCCAGTATTCCCGCGACTTTTCCAAGTTTATATCCCCGATAAATTCCACAAAAAGGCCATTCATTCCTTATAATTCCAGCATTTGAAATAAATTCATCAAGAAAATGTGTTTATTTTCCGTAAATGTCGTCAAATGTTCGGCATGGAGTTTACTGGGATATAAATTCTGGACAGAGACTTGCTACGGACCAATCAAATGTTAGTGAATTGTGTAAATATTTTTGTGCTGGAATTATTTCATGTATGTGTCTTTTAATAGGCGGAAACAGGAACCAGAGTGTTCTGGGACTGCTGAACAGATGTCGTACAGCCCAGGGCCAGCGCCTGGTGGCACAGTGGGTGAAACAGCCTCTCGTGGACAGGAATAAAATAGGTATCTGTCTATCACCTCGCTGTTGAAAGAATGTTATACCTAATACTGTCAATTTACACAGTCATGAGATATATGAAAGTGATGCGTATTGGCGTATTGGCAGAATAAGCATTGTTTATCAAATGTGGGAGTAAAAAATACTCTGACACAGCAATGTGAAAATATGGCATTGATTTTCAAATTGAGTAGTGAAAATATTATAATAAAGTTGAAAATTTGCAAACTCAAACAAGTGAATTTTTAAATTTCTTTTATTTTTTATCATTTGTTCCCTATTTAATAAGGAAGAACATCAATAATACATTTGTAGAAGTAAAATACGCAGTGAATTTGGGTGGTATAATACTC
>CM055265.1:163425906-163511393 GCA_029237695.1 Conchocele bisecta | reverse complement strand
GGTATAATACTCGTTAGATAATACATTATCTGGAGCTCTGCAGTGCAATCTGTAGATATTCGACCTCTTATATTGTACACACAGAAAAATGTCTTCAATTTTGAGGGGTTTCACTGTGTATATATGTGGCTGTGACTGGAGAAATGGGGCTTATGGGCTTTGCAACCAGTACAGACCCTGACCAGCCTGTGCATCCGCACAGTCTGATCAGGATCTGTACCTTTCGCCATTCCATCATTGTTACATGACTGCCGTTGTTTGACACCGCTCACAGCCGTGTTCAAACATACAGCGCGTGCTGCTTGTCCTTGGCTATAGACAGTTCTAATTCTGGGGCCAAGCCTACGTAATGCATGTGTCTTGTGTTGCTACGAGAACACACCATTACGTTACCAGATCAGTTCACAAATGTTGCACTGAAATTTTGAAATTGAATCGGGTGCAGCATGTGATGTATACTGCGGCTCCGGAATATGTATGTGTAAATCAGTTGTTTGAATGGAGCAGATTATCAAAGTACCAAAAGTACTACCTAAATTGCATGACAGTTCCGATGGCAATGTAACAATAACATTTGCCGTGACACTCTATGGCCTTTGGGTTCAAACAGTTCCCTCTCGTGCCACAGCAAACTTTTACCCGTGGCTGGACATGTTCGAACCTTATATTATCATCAACGATAAATGACAGTGAAACCAATCGGAATTGAAGACATTTTTCTGTGTGTATCATTTAGAGAGGTCTTTAACTTTGATGGGTTTCAGACGCCTTGATAAGCTGCGTATTTACGTAAATACGCAATCAAAAAATCTGAAAACCCAATTAAAATTGAAAGCCCTGCGTACCAAGACCCAATTAAAACATTGAGTAATCAATTGGCTAGAAAATACATGCATACTGATAATTTCACAGGGACAGTTTTCAAAAAAATTGTTGAAAAATACCAAAGACGTCAATGGCAAAATCGGCCACAAAATCACAGCTAGCCAATCTGTCGTATTTGGTTACAATAAGCGTCTATATCGATGATGCAATTATACATATAATAAGCGTCTATGGATGTTTTATAAATAGGATACGCACGGTCATTATTTTTTAGCAGATTACAAGGTGACGGTATTGGTGAAAAGCACTTCATATGGATTTCTGGTCTGTCGATTACGATTGATAATGGTGATTTTTTTTTGGAATTCGCCATTTAATACGCACAGTGTTTGCAGGTGACGATGCGTAAGTAATTGTTTTGAGATGTGACCGAACAAAATAAGGATATGGCCGACTCGACCCTGGTCCGAAAGGTTCGTGATCCGAAACGTCCGAGTTCGTGCAAATAGACTTAGTTTTTCATTCGGATATACTTCTGATGTTATTGTTTTAAGATTTGACAGACCGCGGTAAATATGTCTTCGACAAAACGTGGAGGAAAAAAAGATGCAGCAAAAGCCCCAATTAAACATAATTTCTAATTATTTTTAACTAACACTTAAAAGATGTCACAGATGGTTACAGTATGTATTCAATGTATTGTGTAGCCATGTTTATTGCACATTTTGATACCAGAATTGGAAAATACCCTATTCAATTTTACACAAATTATGGGGTAACGGTTGTAAGGTACCCAATTGATAATTGAAAATACCCAATTGAAAAAAATATCATGGCGTAAAAATACTCCACGAATAAATCCTTATCTAGAGCCCTGGGGTTTCACTGTGTATATATGTGGCTGTCACTGGGGAAATGGGGCTTATGTGTTTTGCGACCAGTGCAGATCCCGATCAGACTATGCATCTGCAGTCTGATCAGGATGTGCAATGTTCATCAATGCAACACCCGTCATGCAATCAATAAGGCTACAGGAGTGCTTTTGATCAGGAACTAAGCTGATCACAAATTTTACAAACCCCATGTTGAGAGGTTCTATATACTGTAGCGATCAAATGGAAATGATTTTAAAGTAGGCTGGATATGTGTACTGGGTGACGCAGAGCTGTTGTGATATTGAGACCATCGTGTTTCCAGAGGAGCGGCTGGACGCTGTGGAGGCGTTGCTGGGCGACACGGAACTGAGACAGATATAAATGTGGCTGTGACTGGAGAAATAGGTGTGGATCTGCACAGTCTGATCAGGATCTGCACTGTTCGCCATTCCATCAATGAAAAACCTGTCATGCTTCTAACAAGTAATATAGATCGTTATCAGGCTACATTAGTGTGCCATTTGACCAGGAACAAGACTCGCCACAAATCCCATAAGTCCCATTTCTCCAGTCACAGCCCCAAATATTTGCAGTTGCTGTACAGGGATCCTCTAGATTTTCGGACAAAAATGGCATTTTTTTTACGATATTTTTCTTAAAATAGCAGCTACGGGCATAAAATTTTCACAGAATAATCGTCGGTTCTTGCTTTCTCAACGCATGCAAACTATTTAGCAAACTGTGCCATCTTTCTCACATAAAATTGGGTCATATCATCAGTCGTAAGATTGCCCAAAATTTAACATCGACAATCAATTATCCGGACAAATGTATAACCGTCTTATAACTTGTATTCTCACCTTAAAATCATAATTGTATCGCCTGAGAACCAGTGTAAACAGCATTGTGTAGTTTTGCAGAAAAAACAATCACCATTCGCTTCTTGGAAAACAACTTATTTATAGAATTTATTGTATTTATAGAACAACTCTACAATGATGTAATGGGCGCACTCGATCGAGCTCTTCATAATTTGGTAGAAAAATCCGCGGTAATGAGGCCCATAAAGGAAATTCTCATCATTTCGTACACTGGCGTTTTCGGACCTGTCGATTTTACCCACGATTGACAAATGTGCGAAATGGTGTGAAATTGCTTGGGTCCAAAATGGCTAGGGGCGATTTGGCCTTGAAACATTTATTATTTGTTTTTGGATAAGTTGCTCTTCGTTCTTTTTCTATCATGATACATTTTCGCATTCCTTTCTACCTGCTCTGTATTGTCCATTGTGTAACAGTTGAAAATGATATTGGAGAAATGCATCGTTTCGTCTGCATACTTCACACAACAGAGTATTGAAAAACTCTATAGGGGCCTCAAATTATGCGCATGCGCAGTGACAGATACAAGCCCCCGAGCGACTTTTGACGTTGTAAACAACTTGTAACTTGTGGACATAGTTGGGGAATATTTTCAGCAAATTTTACTAAAATGTTTACCTTGGCGCTATAGTCTTCACACTGGCATGGAAACAGCAAGCATCTGCGTGACTTGGATGTATTGTTGCAAAACCGGATCAAAAGAATGTTCTTAATTAACAGGTATTTTCATTTGTCCGATAAACTGATTGTCCGGATAATTGGTATGACCCCTGTAGTGATGGTGTGACCATCGTGTTTCCAGAGGAGCGGCTGAACGTCGTGGAGGCGTTGCTGGGCGACACGGAGCTGAGGCAGACCCTACAGGAGGACCAGCTGAGGAAGATCCCCGACTTCCAGCGACTTGCCAAGAAGTTCCAGCGGAAAAAGGCCACGCTGCAGGTACTGGGGCCTGTTTCACTAAACTTCGTATGACTAAAATGTTCAAATTTGCAAATTTAGGATCGTCTGGAAATTTCTATTGATGGATTTACATTTATTGAGCATAGGCTGCATATGCATATGCAGCCTATGCTCAATAAATGTAAATCCAATAATATTTCACATGAAAAAAAGTGTTAATGTGAAATTCACGGACTTTCATAATTTTGCACTTCCGAACATTTTAGTCGATGGAAGTTTAGTGAAACGGCCCCCTGGTTGTCAGTTTGTCCATCCGTGGAGCCGGTTAAGAAGTTTGCCGGAGTTTCTCTAATCTGCCACATTTTCTTGTTTCGCAATAAAACATAGTTTGGCAGAACTTTAGAATTGGAATGATTCTAATGTGCTGCCCAGTTATTTAGTTATTTAGGGGTGAAATGGTTAAGCATTGTAATGATTAATCAATACCATTGTGCCTGTTGTAATACAGGATGTGTACCGGGTGTACCAGGCGATAGACAAGATGCCATATATACTGGAGACCCTGGAGAGAACCGAGGGACAACACCGGCCCCTGCTTATGGAGCTCTTCACCAACCCACTCAAGGTGTGTGCCAAACATAAGCTAGGGCTGAATTTTCAATTACCAGTAGCCTATTTCATCAACATTGCAAAGTATACTTTAGTAGCAAAGTATACTTTGAGGGAGAAATTTTCAATTTTTTAAAAAATTTATTAATTTTTAGCCAGGTTTTTTGAAAAAAAATCCAGGCTATTGGATTGGCGAAAGCCGGGCGGGTGGGCGGCGGGCGGGCGGGCGGCGTCCACAATCAATGTTAAGTTTTCGTGTTTGAGTCCATTTCTTTGTTACTGTACCACCTAGGACCACCAAACTTTCACAGCTTCATAACCAAGGGGTGCCTACCACATAAAACTATCCAACATGTGACCATTTTTTTTACCTTCACCTATTATTTCTACGTAATTGACCCCCCAACCGTGCGGCCCCTGTGCCCAATGTAAAGGTCAAATTACTTTGATTTTTTTTGTTAAAGTTTTTTCGTGTACTATATCTCCTGCAACTGCTTCACCCAATACCTTGATACGTTACATGGGGGTGGTTTATCTTCATTTGTCGACCGGTTGCGGGTAAAGAACGATCCAGTGGCCCAAGGTCAAGGTCCAAATTATTTGAATTTTGTTTTTTTTTTGTTAAAGGGGGTTTTTTTTTGTGTAACTAATTATCGGTTGCTACGCTTCAAACCCTTTTAGTGATCTGAACATGGGTGTTTATAATCCCATGTCATCGGCTGGCGGAAAGCGCGTTCCTATTTGGCCCTTTGTCTGGTCCAAAATTGACGGGGTTTTTTTCTTTTTTTGTTAAAGTACGGTGTATATCTCTGCAACTGCTTCACTCAATACCTTGATACTTCACATGGGTGTTTATCTTCATTGTTGCACCTGCTTGCGGAAAGCGTGATCCTGTGCCCAATGTCAAGGTCAGATTACTTTGAATTTTTTTGTTAAAGTTTTTTTGTGTACTATATCTCTGCAACTGCTTCACCCAATACCTTGATACTTCACATGGGTGTTTATCATCATTGTCGCACCTGCTTGCGGAAGCGCGATCCTGTGCCCTATGTCAAGTTCAAATTACTTTGATTTTTTTTGTTTAAAGTTTTTTTGTGTACTATATCTCTGCAACTGCTTCACCCAATACCTTGATACTTCACATGGGTGTTTATCATCATTGTCACACCTGCTTGCGGAAAGCGCGATCCTGTGCCCAATGTCAAGGTCCAATTACTTTGAATTTTTTTGTTAAAGTTTTTTCGTGTACTATATCTCTGCAACTGCTTCACTCAATACCTTGATACTTCACATGGGTGTTTATCATCATTGTTGCACCTGCTTGTGGAAAGCGTGATCCTGTGCCCAATGTCAAGGTCAGATTACTTTGAATTTTTTTGTTAAAGTTTTTTCGTGTACTATATCTCTGCAACTGCTTCACCCAATACCTTGATACTTCACATGGGTGTTTATGATCATTGTCGCACCTGCTTGCGGAAAGCGCGATCCTGTGCCCTATGTCAAGTTCAAATTACTTTGAATTTTTTTGTTAAAGTTTTTTTGTGTACTATGTCTCTGCAACTGCTTCACCCAATACCTTGATACTTCACATGGGTGTTTATCATCATTGTCACACCTGCTTGCGGAAAGCGCGATATCGTCAGCATTTTGGCATACGTCCGTCCATTCGTCCGTGTGTCCGGTTAAAGTTTTTTGGTTAAAGTTTTTCCATCTACTATATCTATTTTTTTAGTGTCCATGCCTCGCCCCAAGGCACGACATGCAGGCCACGGCCATCTAGTCTACAAAAAGTGGGATAATTATGTTATCCAAGTGTCTATGCTTGGAAAAAACCTGGCCTTCGTGGCTTTGCCTCGTTTCTTGTTATTATACTGAATTTATTACATTATCACAGCCATTTAATGGCTGTGATAATGTAATAAATTCAGTATAATATTTCTGTATACTTTTAATCATGAAATATATGCATTTGTTAGTTCTATATGAAATAATGCATTTCAGGAAAAATAAATGATTACTCCCTCAAAGTATACTTTGCTAGTAAAGTATACTTTGCAATGTTGATGAAATAGGTTACAGGGTTCACACAGATTTGAAAAGCACTTGAATTCTCGAGTGATAAATGAAAAGTACTTATTTTCTTAAAATCCGCTTGAAAAGTGCTTGAATTTTATTTTGGTACTTAAAAAGCGCTTAAAAAATTGCCTTCGTGCTTAAAAAGCACTTGAAATTTTTATTAAAAAAAAACAGCAAAGATTTACATGTATCGCTAAAATTCTGTGAAATATTAGAATAATTACCGTAAGTGACAAAGAGAAATCACTCGTCAATCTTGTTCGATGGTCGAGTCTAAATTGTAGACCGTTGTCCGGTATCGGAAACTGTAATGTTAGACTATGCAGTGCAGTACTGTCGGCAAACCCTTGCTAGGTTATGGTTTTAAACTAGTCCGATATTAGCCTCGTTTTGAATGGTTAATGGCGACGCGCATGAACGCTACAGTGCGCTTTGACAATGGGGGAAAATGTATTCAATCGTATCTGGATAAGCCACTATAAGTGGGTGAAAGAAGCGTACGATAAGCACAAAGCCCATTGTACTGTACAGGGGTTGAAAAAATCCTTTTTTTGCACTCGCCCAGCTGGGCGTGTGCAAAAAAAAAGTACTTGCCCAGGTCAAAAAGTTACTTGCCCAGTTTTTTTTTTTAAATAAATTGCTATTTCCAGTATTTGTAACGTTGCATCTTATTTTTTTACATATGATCATTACCAAAACGTATGAGACATATTCACTATTATTGTTATTTATATCTTAAGTATTAAATGAACATAAACAAATAGCAGCGAATTTGCTCAGAGAAATGCACGCTTCTTATTTTCTATAAGCGTTGAGTGACATAGATTTTGTTTAATTTATAGTGGCTATGTTTGCATGCGCTGCGCGCTGCCTTAATTACTAAATTCAATGGTTTCGGACCCGGCGCCGACCGTTTCGTCCCAAGCCGTTATGTTCGGCGTCTGAAATGCGCGTTAACCCAACTGTATACGAGACGATATATGTGGCCGCGTATACACTGGTATATACTCGCAGTCATATTATTTGTTAGCCCGGCCGCGTACTGCCGACAAATAATCCGTGAATTAAACTTGCCCGATGTGGACCGTGTTCAAAATCGCTAGCGATTCTACCCGTAACCGTGTACATAGACACTGCTTGAATCTTACTTGCCACAAATTGACGTAAACTGTAAACAACAAATGGTCGCTGAATTAATACCATTTGTTGGCCGTTATCGATGGAATTAATTGGCAATTTCTTCCAAAAAAGAAAATCCTGACCAAATCTTTCACTCGCCAAACTGGGCGAGTGCCTGTAGAAAGTACTCGACCGCCACAAAAAGCACTCGCCATGGCGAGCTGGCGAGTGAAATTTCAACCCCTGCTGTATGTCGAAAAGAAATTGATATTTCAAGTATAGGCGAAGCTGGCATTAAATCCCATCTATCGTCCTGTTAAAGTTTGAAGTGACATTCATTTGGAGATATACCAAGTCAAACTGTAAACTACAAAACATCATTTGGATGTCAGAGGCAGGGAATGCCAAAAAAATATCATCCAGGAATCCTGACGCTTGCTCTATACGGTAAATATACATATCAAATTTTTATTATAATTGTGCTTGAAATTTTTATTTTTTTTATTTGTACTTGAAAAGTGCTGGAAAAGTGTTTGAATTTTATCATGTCATATCTGTATGAACCCTGATTACTAACCCTGTATTTTACCACACTCGCACGCACATACGCACACACGCGCACGCACACGCACATGCACACTCAAACCCGCACACACACACCTCATGTGCACTGGTTCTACCCAGTCATCCATCAGTAACATATCATTCTGTATTACCAGTTAAACAGTAGCCACCTTCCAATATCGTAATTAGAAATATACAGGGGCTGTTTCACAAACTTAATATCAATAAAATGTTTGTAAGTGCAAAATTATGTATATTTCAAATTAACAATGTTTTATTGTAAACAATTATTGGATTTACACTTATCAATTGAAATTTCCAGACGATCCTAAAGTTGCACTTACAAACATTTTAGCCGTATAAGGTTTAGTGAAACGGCTCCCAGGTTTCTATATGTATTATTTTTGTATATCGTTCTTGAGGAAAATATTGAATAATAATCGTTTATGTTCTGTTTTGTATGTTGTATGCTATTGTATATTTCAATTGTATATGGACCACTAGCAAGGAAATTAGACTTCACAATATTTTGCACCGAGCGTAGCCTATACTCAGTGTGGGTGGTGGTCGGGCGAATGCGACGGCGTAAATTAATGGTAGGGGTTCCTCCTTATAGGTATCACGATTTGCCTGGTTTGGCCCTCAGGTTTTTATCTTTGGCTCTTTTGTTACCTGGGAGTTGAATTGGGTTATTGCCCATTATAAAAGTCATAAGATTACTACTGACCCTACTGCTTTTGGGAGGGGGCCAAGTGGGGGCCAAGTCTGGTGTGGCGAGGACCTGGCATCAGATCAGGATTATTCTGATTTCAGGGCTGAATATATAGTATTTTTATTGTAAATATTCAGTTTTGATTTTGGGATTTTCCCCCCATTTGTACATGTACTTGAACTTGTACATGTACTTGTACAGGTAATATATGTGATTTAGTACTAAACCCATTAACCCGGCCTTAAATGACCTTAGCTGTTGATACGCCCTTAAACCCCCTACACGCAAACAAACAAACCTATAATCAGTACGTTCAGATGATACGCTGTTCACCATTCAGTCATGGAAGTAGCCATGAGGTTGTCGGTAATAAAATTAGATGTTACTATTTAGGCCCGTTTTCCCAGTTGGCTGATTTACTTGTAGAATGCCGATTTTGTGTCCCCAGGAGCTGCTGATGGACTTCGCAAAGTACCAGGAGATGGTAGAGACCACGATGGACCTCGATCAGGTGGACAGCCATGAGTTTGTCATCAAGGCTGACTTTGACGACGGCCTCACAGGTACATGTGACATAAGTAGGAGCTAGGTAGGTGTCAGCATGGATCAGGTGGACAGCCATGAGTTTGTCATCAAGGCCGACTTTGACGACAGGTACATACACATACAGTTGATGCTGGGATATATGTATATAGGATTGTTATAAGACCCCATTCAACCAATCAATCTTTGAACAGCTGAGCTGGCCATTACGAGGGTCATCCAATATATTGTGAAAATAGCTCAGTATTGTTAGTTTATAATGAACTGTTATTGCTATTCATTTTCAAAATTGTCTGATTATATCCCCTGGGCGGCCAATTTTAATTTTTGCATTCTTTATCCTTGTCCGCTCGATATTTACTTGACAAATCAATATAAACCAAATTTGGTACATATGTTTATCATAGCAAGAGGAAGCCTATTGGGTTTCGGTGAGTTATCTCCCCTTGTTTACCTTGGCGGGCATGTATTGTGACCTTCAGCACTCTTGTTCATGCAGTGCTCCAGATAAGGAATTATCTGAAGTAATTGGTTATTTCAAAATTTTAATTTGGTAAAATGAAATCGTACTACTGTTTACATATCAGCAGACCGCAATTATTGAATAGTTTGCTTCTAAATGAAAACATGTCTTGGTATTTCATTAGAATTGTCTCCTTGGAGACAATTCTAATGAAATACCAAGATGTGTTTTATTGAAAAAAATAAGAAAAATATGCTATAATTGTGGTCTATTGGTTTTCTGCAGCATGATAAATGTATCACATTTGTTTCATTACTTTTTGATACTCACTACTTCTGATTTCAATTGGGTTTTTGGCAATTTTAATTGGGTATTTAAGCAAATACGCACCTTATCTGGAGCTCTGTCATGAAATATGTTTACAGAAACTAATATTTTGTGTAAATGACGTTGAAAGATAATGACATTTTCATAGCAAATGCGGAAAATTTCGTCAACTTTCGAAGTCATTTACGGAAAATATCGTAAATTTTGTAAATAATTTTCACGAGACATCGCTCATGTTCTTAGATACAAAATCACATGGCGTGTCTCGTATGTAACCATTGTATTGACACGACAGCTTTGAAGGAGAAGATGGATGCAGCCGAAAGCAGCATAAAGGGCCAACTGAACAAGGTATTCATTTAGCCTAGTCAGGGCTTAAAAATATTCACTTTTTGTACTTGCCCTGCCGGGCCAGTACAATTATAATCTACTCGCCCAGACCAAAAAGCTACTTGCCAAACATTTTAGGAAAATGCAAGAAGTAGTAATACCTTTTTGAAAAAGGTTAGGCAATTAACTTGTTTAGAACCATCCAATAGAATAGTACATAACATGTTTATATGCTTTCTGAAACTATTTTATGCAATAAGAAATATAATGAGAACAAGTGTTATTTGTGGCTGTGACTGGAGAAATGGGGCTTATGGGTTCTGCGACCAGTGTAGATCCAGATCAGCCTGTGCATCCGCACAGTTTGATCAGGATCTGCACTGTTCACTATTCCATCAATGAAACACTCATCATGCTTCCAACATGCAATATAGATTATTATCAGACTACAGGAGCTGGAGGGTGTGCTATTTGATCAGGACATACACTGGTCACAAATCCAATAAGTCCCTTTTCTCCAGTCACAACCACAATTTTAATTAAAACGCGGGTGCATCATTATTTAGAAGACGATCTACACATCAATTGTCCAGATGCTTTGTAACTTTATTAAGCGTTTCCAATACACAGATTCATTTTGCAGTGGCTATGTATGCAGCGTCTTGGAAACTATTTTAATTCAGTATATTCGCTGATTATTATTAGCGCAAGTGTATGCTGACCATCGTAAAAAATGTGTAGTTAACGCAGTACATTTCCAGCGACATGCCCTGCACAAATTGCATCTGGGGATAATGCCCTTACTAAAACACACGAGGCACACTGTCAGCAGAACGAGACGCGTGGTCTGTTTTAGGAGTGAGTAAAAACTATCCGCCGAGCGCACAGCAACTGTCTGAACGTCCAATTGTCCAGTACAGGGATGCTGTAATTGATCAATATCCCGGTTTCTAATGTAAACATTAAAAATTTCATTTTCGGTTTTGAGATCGCGGAAAGCGTTAGGAAAACCAATAAAAGAATGGAACTTAAGATGCGAACTTTGTCAGTTCCGTAAATTTTCGGAAAATACAGAATGACCTTTCCCGATTTGTCACTCGCCAAATCGGGCCAGTGACAAGAAAACCCTCTCGCCAACACGAAAATTGACTCGCCATGGCGAGCGGGGCGAGTGAATTTTTAAGCCCTGCTAGTGCTGGCAATGAACTTTTCACGAAATTATGTTCCGTTGACATTTTGTTACCTTCTCCATGCACTGGTAACTGGTACTGGCAGAGACAAGGGGCCTGGGGGCCGTTTCACTAAACTTTGTACGACTAAAATGTTTGTAAGTGCAAAATTACGTAAACAATGTTTTCTTTTATTACAATTATTGGATTTACATTTATTGAGCATAGGCTGCATATGCATGCAGCCTATGCTCATTAAATGTAAATTCATCAATTGATATTTCCAGACGATCTTAAATTTGCACTTACGAACATTTTAGTCGTACAAAGTTTAGTGAAACGGCCCCCAGTCTTATAAATAGGTTACCGATGTTGGCAAGTCACGAGCAACTTCCCTTAGAACAACTTCCATGGAATCACCGGCATTAGAATTGGTGATTGATGGCGTTGACAACAACTGTAGATAAGATCATGGCTTATTTATTAAATGAATGTCAGCAACATTGGGCCTAATTAGAATGGGACTATCTTTGTTGCAACACCGTGAAGTCCTTTTACTGGCATCCGAACCTCGGTTGTACGGCTGACAAACTATTTGACGTTGTAATGATTTATGTTACATGTTGTCTTTGATCACTACCCAGTAGTCTAGTATTGGCTGTTGAACCAATTCTGTCTATCTGTAGACGATTTCATCAAAATTGCAAAGTATAATTTGAGGGAGCAATCATTTATTTTCCCCGAAATGCATTATTTATGACTAGAAAAATTACTTAACAACATGAAATGTTCATCATTTATTACATGTAATTAACCCAGTAATGGCAAATAACGGTTGCAGTATGTATTGAAAAGTCACGCAACCAGGGGGCGACCATGATCCAACATATGATTACAACTATCCAGGGGCAATTATGTGCAAGTCTTTCCGTTCTGCAAATTACGTTTTAATTAATAAAGTTTCTTGTACCAATTTTGTTAGGTGAACAATTTTACAAAATGTTTCGGGGGAAAACGCCCGGTTACAACTGGCCAGGGAAAACGCCCGGCATGTACTACTTTTACTAAATGTTCCGGGGAAAATGCCCGGGTAAAACTGTCCAGGGAAAACGCTGGTAACTGTGGGGGAAACGTTAAACTGTCCGGGAAAAACGCCCGGCATGTACTACTTTTACTAAACGTTTCGGGGGGAACGCCCGATAGGACACACACAAACATTTTGAGCTACCTGTACCAACACAGTACATGGGTAAAACATGAGAAAAAAATATTTATAATATATAATTCACTAATTGTATCCCCCGAACTCCGTCGGGGGATACTATGGATTTGACAGCGGGCCGCGTCCGCCGCAGACACTTCTTGTCCTGAGCATGACTCGAACACCCTTTGGAATTGGAATATTTTCATGAAACTTCACGCATGCATAGACCACGACCCGAAGGTGTGTCACGCACAAGAATGACAACTCTTGCATAGCTAATTTTTGAGTTATCTCCCCTTTTTTTTTGTTTCGCACACTGATTTCGTGTCCGGAGCATAACTCGACCACCTTTGGAATATTTTCATGAAACTTCACACATGCATAGACCACGACCCGAAGGTGTGTCGTGCACAAGAATGATAACTCTTGCATGGCTAATTTTTTAGTTATCTCCCTTTTTTGTTTTCGCGCACTGATTTCCTGTCCGGAGCATAACTCGACCACCCTTTGGAATATTTTCATGCAACTTCACACATGCATAGACCACGACCCGGAGGTGTGTCACGCACAAGAATGACAACTCTTGCGTAGCTAATTTTTTAGTTATCTCCCTTTTTTGTTTTGCGCACTCTACAAACTGGACAATAATGCATGAAGACGCGTTTTCTCGTGTGCTCTGTACACCTTACCTGTAGAGAGAACAATAGAGACTGGGAGAACCATTCACCTGTGCATGTGCTAGCGTGTGCAAATGTCCAATCTTGACCACTCTGACCACAGGTAATTTATACAGGTAAATTACTACATTGGATATTACATTTCCGTAAACTGTCTTGAAAATATTGTGGCTTTATGTGGACCTGTGCAGATATATGTAGATAAATATAGGACTATTAAAAAAAAAAATTCTGGGCTCCAGTAGCAAGCATTATTATTTTTAATTTTTGAACTTTTTTTTTCCATTTTTTTTTTCCATTTTTTTTTTCAAATTCTTTTTCTATTTTTGTCTAGTAGCATAAGGTCGTAAGTGCTATATACAGACTATTATCATACAATAAAACAATTATTGATTAGTGAGCCATAGAATATAATCTGATATGTTCGGGCCAGTGAAAATTGCTTTCGGGCCCAGGCTCGAGGTCAAGGCGGGACAAGGCGAGGCATTTGATTCCGCGGAATTCTTGTTTACTTATCTCACTTTGTTGTTTCGTGCTCTGATTTTGTATCCAGAGCATAACTCGAACACCCTTTGGAATATTTTTATGCCCCACCACGATCTAGTGGAGGGGGCATTTAGTGTTACCCTTGTCCGTCCGTCCGTTCGCACACACGAATGGGTACTTGTTGTAAGCGTACGGGGATCTTATTGGGTAGGGTTAGGATAGTGTTGGGTACTCTTGTTGGATATTTTTATAGAGTAAAAACCTAACAAGTATTCATTCGTAGGAACGTGCGTCCCGTCCTCCCGTCGTCCCGTCTGTCCGTCCGTCACAAAACTTTTACACTCGGGTAAATGTCTCATAATTTCTTCATCCTTCGACCGATCTCCTTTATATTTCATATACACATTGCTCTAATGGTCCTCTACCGCCCTGTGCCAAATCCACGTTCGTCCTGCCCCCGCCAAGCCCAGGGTCAAGGTCACATACTTGGTGCTTCAAAAACTTTAACGCTCGGGTAAAAGAAAATTTTGACTTGGAATTTGGCCTCATTTATTATCAAAGCGATATGTGGGACATCCGTGTTCTATGAACACATTTTCTAGTTTATTAAACTTCACACATGCATAGAAGACGACCCAAAGGTGTGTCGCACGTAAGAATGACAACTCTTGCATCATTAATTTCTTAGTTATCTCCCTTTGTTGTTTCGTGCACTGATTTCGTGTCCGGAACATAACTCGGACACCCTTTGGAATATTTTCATGAAACTTCACACATGCATAGGTCTCACGGGACAGTGGGCAGCTAGCTTTAAAAAGGGGGTGGACGATTTTCTATATACTTCACTACCGACCCTGTAAGTTACACCAGTGTGTCTAGAAAAATAGGTTTATGGATATTTCTTGACTTAGGGAGGCTTGACTAGGTGTATTTTTTAGAGTATTTCATAATTATACGAAACTGAATGTTAGCTCTGGTTGATTTTGACATCTTGGAAAATGTCGCCTGCTATGCTGTCTCGCCGGTACGGTTTCGCATCAGAATTTAAGGTATTTTTCGGGCATCTGTAGCGAAAATTTGAGCTGGTTATGACCCCGCTTTGAAATCATTTTCAGAAAATGGTGTGGTGTTACAAGTGATAGAACAAGACATAACAAAGTATCTGTGCCTCATATTTTCATGAAAACAATTCCGATAAATTCAGTCGTGTTGAAATTTCTGGCCAAAAATAGGTGGGTGGGGTAACTTTGTAAAATGTTAATTGAACACATCTGATGCGGTTACTGAATTTTTATTGTGGCGCGCGATTTGTACTTCATTTGCGAGTATTTTTCAATACTTGTCGCAAGAGCCTCCTTAACTGATTGTGAGAGGCGGTGATTTTTATAAGTCACCCGCCGCCCTCAGAAAAGCAGTCAATTTTGGCTATTTTGAACCGTCCCGTGATGCCATAGACCACGACCCTAAAGGTGTGTCAATCAAGAATGACAACTCTTGCATCACTAATTTTTTAGTTATCTCCCTTTGTTTTTCCGTCACTGATTTTGTCTCCGGAGCATAACTCGAACACCCTTTTTTCAAACTACTTGTGTATCTGGGGAGGGGGATACACATGCGCTTGTCGACAAGCGTCCATTTCTAGTTTAATTTCGGTATTGTTTATACCCAAACCATAAAGCAATGTGCACACAAGACTGCCCCCTGACTGCCTGGATTTTTTCCCCACAGAATTTATGGCATATTAGTATGCCTTAAATTTCCGCCAAAAATTCAGCAACTATGCTTCTATTCTTGCCATTATTCTGTTCCTCAACCCCTCTAGGTAAACATCCAGCCCCTTGTCTGATATATGTACCCCATCGGTCTGTTCCACTTTAATATCCAGCGACAATGCATCACCGTCCACACTCCGGACTTGTTGCCTACCCCAGCGGTTAACCCTTTTGCGTTTTGACTCCATGCAGGCAAGTCGCCACTCTAGGCCGCCCTTTGTAGGCTATCCATCCAAACAACAAGTGATTGAGGGAATGCATCATGGACCATTTGTACACCATTGGCAATCCGCCTGAATATCTTGTAATTCGATGATGAAGTCAAGTCATTTCAAGTCAAGTCCAGTCAAATCAACGAATGTAACCCAAGTATGCCTTTGACCACCAGCGACCCAATCTCATTATGTCCTTACCGCTTACCCCAAGTGAAGCCAATTGTGTTGCCCTGCCAATCCGAAAGCTGTGTGACCGAATGATGGTACTATGTAATTTACTATGTTTCATGCATTTAGCAAGGACACCATCATACTGAGACCTAGTCACTGGCATCCGATTGGCATGGCAAAACAGGGGGCCCTTTGTTGCTGGTCGAACATCCAAGTAACTAAACAGTGAACGGACCGGACACAGGTCTGCCTTGCTTTCTTGCATCAACTGTAAAACTGTTGGTGGGCCCGATTGGTGGGTTTTATATGTACGAAGTGATATAGATAACTTGTCCGCATTAAAGCCTGCATCACTAAATTGAACAGCTCTGCCCGTTTGTAACGCCGACGTTACTACCAACTCACTAACACGCAGAAGGCCAAAAAATGCAAGTAGAAAAGCTGCCCTAAACATTTTAGCTTCATACATGTTGTAACATATTGCTGGAAGTGTTGTACACAATTCTGCCAACATGGCAGGGGTAATGGGGGCACGTTTATAAGGGCCACCAGACCGAGACTGGCGACAACCCTCCAATAGCTTTTTGATGATGAACACTTCAGAGATATTTACCCAACTGTGCATTTTATGAAAATAGTTAATGCCTCTGATATAAGTAGAAATCGTACCCGCCGCCAAACCGTGCTCAAAGCAAGATGCTATGAAGAGGACAATGTGTTCAACCGGTGCAGGCCATGTCTGTGGTAATTTAGCCCGAAGGAGAAAATTTGAAAATGCCGCTAAAGCGGTTGTGTATGTTGATGTAGTATTTGGTGAAACACTTGATTTCAGCAGTTGCTCAGCTGTGTGGTGAAGGTGCTCCACATGTGTTCCGGCACCAAAGAAGGTTGCGGATCGGCTTCCGGCGCCAACTCTCGGAATCGAGACAACTGTAAACGAGACAAGGAATCACAGATCACATTTTTTGACCCTGCAACATGTGATGCTTTCAGCAATATGTTACATTCGAAACATAACAAGGCCAGTCTACGAATCAGATGCATGACACGGCGTGACTTGGATGTCATTGTGTTCAATATGTGCACCACGGACATGTTATCGCATTGAAATGATATTCTTTTATTAGCCAGGTTTTTTGAAAAAAAATCCAGGCTATTGGATTGGCGAAAGCCAGGCGGGCGGGCGGGCGGCGGGCGGCGTCCACAATCAATGTTAAGTTTTCGTGTTTTGAGTCCATTTCTTTGTTACTGTACCACCTAGGACCACCAAACTTTCACAGCTTCATAATCAAGGGGTGCCCACCACATATCACTATCCAACATGTTACTTTTTTTTTTATCTTGACCCATTTTTTTCCGCGTAGTCGACTTAGCCATTTTCAATGTTAAGTTTTGCGCGTTTACAATGTTAAGTTTTCGTGTTTAAGTCCATTTCTTTGGTACTGTACCACCTAGGACCACCTAAACTTTCACAGCTTCATAATCAAGGGGTGCCCACCACATATCACTATCCAACATGTTACTTTTTTTTTTAACTTCACCCATTTTTTCCGCGCAAGTCAACATAGCCATTTTTCAATGTTAAGTTTTCGCGTTTTACAATGTTAAGTTTTCGTGTTTAAGTCCATATTTCTTTGGTACTGTACCACCTAGGACCACCAAACTTTCACAGCTTCATAACCAAGGGGTGCCTACCACATACAACTATCCAACATGTGACCATTTTTTTACCTTCACCTATTATTTCTACGTAATTGACTTAGCCATTTTCAACGTTAACTTTTTTAACTTTTTCGTACATCTGGTTAAAGTTTTTGGTTAAAACTTTTTCGTTATACTATATCTCTGCAACTGCTTCGCCCATTACCTTGAAACTTCACATGGGTGTTTATCATCATCCATATTTTTCATTTCTCCCCCAACCGTGCGGCCCTGCCCAATGTCAAGGTCAAATTACTTTGAATTGTTTTGTTAAAGTTTTTTCGTGTACTATATCTCTGCAACTGCTTCACAATACCTTGATACTTCACAGGGTGTTTATATCATTTGTCGACTGCTTGCGGAAAGCGCGATCCTGTGCCCAAGTCAAGGTCAAATTACTTTGAATGTTTTTTTAAAGTTAAAGTTTTTTGTTTTTTCGTGTACTATATCTCTTGCAACTGCTTCACCCAATACCTTGATACTTCACATGGGTGTTTATCATCATTGTCGCACCTGCTTGCGGAAAGCGCGATCCTGTGGCCCAATGTCGAGGTCAAATTACTTTGAATTGTTAAAGTTTTTTCGTGTACTATCTCTGCAACTGCTTCACCCAATACCTTGATACTTCTCATGGGTGTTTATCATATCGTCGCACCTGCTTGCGGAAAGCGTGATCCTGTGCCCAAATGTCAAGGTCAAATTACTTTGAATTTTTTTGTTAAAGTTTTTTCGTGTACTATATCTCTGCAACTGCTTCACCCAATACCTTCATACTTCACATGGTGTTTATCATCATTGTTGCACCTGCTTGCGGAAAGCGCAATCCTGTGCCCAATGTCAAGGTCAAATTACTTTGAATTGTTTTGTTAAAGTTTTTTCGTGTACTATATCTCTGCAACTGCTTCACCCAATACCTTGATACTTCACATGGGTGTTTCATCATGTCGCACCTGCTTGCGGAAAGCGCGATCCTGTGCCCAATGTCAAGGTCAAATTACTTTGAATGTTTTTGTTAAAGTTTTTTCGTGTACTATATCTCTGCAACTGCTTCACCAATACCTTGATACTTCACATGGGTGTTTATCATCATTGTCGCACCTGCTTGCGGAAAGCGCGATCCTGTGCCCAATGTCGAGGTCAAATTACTTTGAATTTTTTTGTTAAAGTTTTTTCGTGTTGCTATATCTCTGAAACTGCTTCACCAATACCTTGATAACTTCACATGGGTGTTTATCATCATGGTCGCACCTGCTTGCGGAAAGCGTGATCTGTGCCCCAATGTCAAGGTCAAATTACTTTGAATTTTTTTGTTAAAGTTTTTTGTGTACTATATCTCTGCAAAATGCTTCACCCAATTTACCTTCATACTTCACATGGGTGTTTATCATCATTGTTGCACCTGCTTGCGGAAAGCGCAATCCTGTGCCCAAATGTCAAGGTCAAATTACTTTGAATTTTTTTGTTAAAGTTTTTTCGTGTACTATATCTCGCAAACTGCTTCACCCAATACCTTGATACCCTTCATGGGTGTTTATCATCATTGTCGCACCTGCTTGCGGAAAGCGCGATCTGTGCCCAATGTCAAGGTCAAATTACTTTGAATTTTTTTGTTAATGTTTTTTCGTGTACTATATCTCTGCAACTGCTTCACCCAATACCTTCATACTTCACATGGGTGTTTATCATCATGTTGCACCTGCTTGTGGAAAGCGCGATCCTGTGCCCAATGTCAAGGTCAAATTACTTTGAATTTTTTTGTTAACAGTTTTTTCGTGTACTATATCTCTGCAACTGCTTCACCCAATACCTTGATACTTCACATGGGTGTTTATCATCATTGTCACACCTGCTTGCGGAACGCGCGATATCGTCGGCATTTTGGCATACGTCCGTCCGTTCGTCCGTGTGTCCGGTTAAAGTTTTTTGGTTAAACTTTTTCCATGTACTATATCTATTTTTTTAGTGTCCATGCCTCGCCCCAAGGCACGACATGCAGGCCACGGCCATCTAGTCTACAAAAAGTGGGTATAATTATGTTATCCAAGTGTCTATGCTTGGAAAAAACCTGGCCTTCGTGGCTTTGCCTCGTTTCTTGTTACAGAGTTGCCTTCCCCATAGATACATGACAACCAAGATCGGGAATAGTTCTAGGAGCGTGATGTCCTGTGTAAACCCTTTGTCATTCCAAGAATCTGGCCATGTTGAATATGCCCAATGACCTTGGAAATAGGCACCAACACCTAGGCCCCGCCCCCCAGCACTATCTGTAAAAAGCTCCGCCTCTGTGTTTGTCTATCAACCCTGGGGCCATAATAATTCAAAGAAAAACCGCTTGTAAAGCCATTTAGCAAAAAGACAGCTTTATTGGTATCATAATTTGTGAGCGCCTCCCGCAAACTCGCAACATTTATAGGGGACTGTGCCAGATTATGTATGTTAAAATTAGTATGGACGATGCCCAAATCCCCTTGTGCTTCCGCGCGCACCTCTACCAAAACCTCTTGAAAATCTTTGTGCACCCCTGTCGAATCCCCGCCTTCCTCGACCTGCAGGGGGGGGCTCCGCTGAAACATGCCGCTGATTCTAGTTTGGCCTCGAAAATTGTTTCCAAGGTTGCCCCCAGCACACTGATTCGCCCTATGCCCCAAGACACAATTAGAACATACATGAGTAAACCGACAGTTTGGCCATTTACAGACACCATTGTTATAGTCGTTACATGTGTACATTGTACCAACAGCCCTGGATGCCGTTGCAGTCTGCAAATTGCTGATACCGACACTGGCTTCCCTTACTTGAGTGCAACGCCACCACAATTCCGTATTTGTAGTGGCCCAGGAGACTGGTGCGGATGCCTGGCGCAGTCTAAACTGTTTGTCATATGTGCGCCAGCCAAACCCCCCTTGCCTGGCAGCACAATCCCGTATATTATGCATGTAGTGCAGCATCTCAACGGCCTTGTCGTTGTGACGAGACAGGTATATAAATTAGGAATGCGTCAGTCCACCTCTCAATGGAACTTATACGATCCTTAAATTCCTTAGGCTTAGCCTCTATGGCCCCATCCACAGACAGCTGGAATGTGCTGCCACTACAAATGTCATTTAGCTCAACATCTTCCTTCAGTAAGAGGGCCAAATTTATATATTCCCCGCTACTAATTTGTTCTCTTAGTGACACGGGTATGTGTATAAAAATATCATCGGATGGACAACGTGCTGTTTGCACAGGCGTGAAAAGGGGTGTCCCCCCGCTAGAAGTGGCAGAAATAATGGGAGCACCATTGTTGTTTACATGGGGATAGCGACAGTTGGAAGGGGTTTCATGGACCACGGGGGAGATGGGTCTCGGGGGGGGGGGGGGGGGGGGGGGGGGGGTGGGGGGGGGGGGGGGGGGGGGGACAGGGAACAAACGCATTAGACGCCCTTAGAATCTCCTGGAAGTCCACGACCCTTCCACTACCACGACTACCATCGTTGTCCTCCTCGATGTTTTCAGACAAATCGTCCTCCACTGCCGGCATTCGTGTTTGGCGCTGTCTTTTCTGCGATTTTGGGTTCGTAACTCGGTCCGGTGGGCGCTTCTGTCCTTTTCCGCGACCAGGCATGATTAGTAGGATACCATGATTACTATAACAGTTTAATTATATGTGCCAAATGTCTCCGCGTCGCTGAAAAATTGGAAGTTAGGAAGTGTTTTTTAAAACATGTGGCCTCTCCTCGGGCTTGCTAGAAAAGGAAGACCGCAAGGTACCCAAATATCCATGACGCGACCTATACCAATTCTGATGACGTCACAGCAAGCAGCTGCCTCATCGAAGACGCACAACAACAACACCCGGAAGTAAACACTATTTTGATGATTAAAAGTATGCAGAATCATTATACTGAATTTATTACATTATCACAGCCAAATTGGCTGTGATAATGTAATAAATTCAGTATAATAAAAATTAATAAATTTATCCTAAAATTTAAAATTTCTCCCTCAAAGTATACTTTGCTTGGAAAGTATACTTTGCAATGTTGGTGAAATAGGCTACTGGTACATATGAACCCTGATTGGAGCCTTATCTGGCATTCGTCTGAATGGTTTATATTGCTCGACACAAACAACATTTACGCCACTCAGAAGGAGTATGCTAGCTGATGGCAAAATTCTTTCCACAAGTTAATAAATCCTAATAAAAGTGACCCATATTCAATTGTAGTTGGGTTTACTTTTGACCAATAGTTTTCTGTATTCATATATTTCTCTCTTGGAGATGGTATAATCATCTAGAATGTTAACAAGCCATGAAGCAATAAATAAAACTGGTACAACATGATCATGAGTGCTGCCAACCGTAGTGTCCAAGCTTGTGCCAATTGCCAGTACTGTACAGTACTGACACAAGTGTGGACTCTATTGTCTGTTTCACGAAAGCTGCCCAAAATTTACGGTCATATAAACAATGCAAAAACATTATTTTTTTCGATAATATGAAATTTTATCAAAATTTAAGAATGAGCCTTCTTTTTATTTTATGAAATTTGGTCAAATATTGATTTTATTGCGAAAAATGAGTTCTCTATGGGAATTTAACATGGGGAAAAAAGAGGTTGAGAACCTGAACCAGAATTAATCGTGGGGGGGGGGGGCCGCACCTTTTTTCAAACCCCACCACCCATCAATAACAATTTTCGTTGACCCCCAGAACCATCAATTTAAAATATTACCGAACCCCACCACCCATCATTTAGAAAGAAGAAAAAAAACCACCCCCCTGTCAATAATAATAATAATAAAAAAAAAAGCCAGCCCCACCACCCTTCCATAAAAGTTAATGACCCACCTTATAAACGAAGGAAAGTAATGCCCATAACGAGCGACCATACGTACTTAGAATAACAGCTGACGTAACGTTCAGTAAACTGAAATGGCCTACGTGACAATACATTTACGTTCAAACAAGATTTTCATGGTGTGTAATCGATCGTATTTCCTCGCCAACATATGAAACCCGACTCGAGAAACACAAATTAAGTTGTTGATTTCTGAATTTGTCAATTGTTTGCACGGTCTAAGAAATCAAACAAATGTGAAAACAATTTTATTTTTACAAAATATTAAACTCGTCTAAGGAGACAATTCTTATGTGTTGCCAAAACATATTTTATTAAGTCATCGGACAAATGTGAAAAGAAAACCTGAATATATTGGTATTTCTTTACAAAAACATATTTTGACAAAATATGAGAATCGTCTTACTTAGGAGATGATTCTCATATGCTGCCAAATCTTGCTTTTATCAAGAAATCAAACAAATGTGAAACTACACAAGCTAATGCGTCAATTCGATGACGTGAGCGACTACATAGCGTGGTTTTGGTATGTTCGTTTCCGCCGAGTTCAAAAGGTCAGTCACACTTTTCACTTGAAAATGGATTACCGACTGATGATTGTAAACACCATCAGGTGTGCAGCTAGACCGAAAATGATATGTCGCAAATGTGCTAGATGTGGATGGGTGGGTACGGCAGTATATCTTTTTTATGTTACAATCTCGCGTATTTGCGATCTCGATCTCGCCTTCCGCTTTTGGAAATACGATTTGCCCATGCATGTGTAGACAGCATGCGTGTTGGATTTGCGTTCTACATGTACGTACAGTCAAACCTGTCTTAAGCAGCCACCCAAGGGAAGTGACAAAACTGGCTGCTTAACAGAGGTGACCTCTTAATAGAGGGTTGTGTATTCAGGTACATTTCAGGTAAATTTTGAAAATTGAAATGAAGATAAAGATAACATAGATATGTATGTTAACGTGATAATACAAATGTAATAAATAATATAATGATAAATTTAGAAATTATAGTACCATATGATTAAATATCAATATAAATGTGTATCTTTATATTTATTTAATATTTTCAAAATTGAACCTGAACATGTAATGAGTGGATTTCTTAACAAGTAACAAATATTTAGTTGAATTATATCATTTAATGAAATAACAATTCTATCAACAAATAAAAACACGAATGTTCATGTTTTTGTTATTTTACAGCCTACTGCAACTGCTAATTTGCAAGACTTATATTGTAGACAACTTATTGTACTAGATAATAGGGCATAATCGGACATGGTGTGGAATAAGTTATGCAAATATTTTTTTTTTTTTTTTTGTCGGGTATTGGTCAAGTCGAATTTGGATTAATTTCCAGTCGTGTATGTAAATAATGCATAGGCGATATCAGCAAAAGCAGTCAATAAGTGCGACATTTGGCTCATATTCGACATATGAGGTAATTTGCTTAAATTATATTTGAGCCGGCTACACTCGGTCCTGGGCAATTCACACCAATTATATCAGCTATTCGTGTTTTGTCAATTTGGTAATTGGCAATGGGCTGTTCCTTTTTACAACATTTGTGTCGGTAACCTATAGAAATTACGAATCGACGGACAAGGGTTCAAGAACCCGGATGCGATCGGCTGTTCTTTCAATAATGCGCCGACAGTTCGGGCAATACAATTTGCACCTGTGAAACATACCCTCTCAATATTGCCGACGTGGCGACGTGTTTGGTGTTTTAATTACCCGCATTGACTGCTGACATCATTGTTAATTCGCGCTTCGGTAACGACCGCCGCAGGGTGCATTGAAATCGGGATTAGCGGTGACCGTTTAATGAAATTGGATCACTGTTTGGGATGATAATTAATGACCGCTGGCCGCGTTAGACGAGTGACCGTTGAATGAAAGCGTTTTATATAGCAAAAATGCGCGGGGGGAATTTGAAGTGGCCGCTTAACGGCGGTGACCGCTGATTAAAGGTGACCGCCCGAGCAGGTTCGACTGTACGCACATATTTATAAAAGCATGCTAGTTCGAATTGCGTTCTACGTACGTACGTGCATGTAATGTATGCAGAAAACTCAATTTCACCCGAAATTTAGTACAATAAATAGCATTAACAGGAACCTGCCAATCGCTGTATTCTATGTCTCTGATGAGACGTATGGTAATTACCGATACCACCATTAATTTTTTGCAGTTTTGTACTGCGAACCCACAATTTCCCGCACGTATTTTTTCGCTCGAGTGGACAAAAACGCGCGGGACGGGACGTATGTAATTACCGATACCACCATTAATGTTTTGCAGTTTTTCACTACGAACCCACAATTAAATTTAAATTGCCGTGTTTCACTCGATCCCATAATTAAATAATTGCCGGTTTTCACTGGAGCCCATAATTAAATAATTACTGTTATTCACTGGCCCCCACCATGCATCAATTAGAATTTCCTGTGGACCCAACCACCCATACATTTTAATTTCATGCAGACCCCACGACCCATCAAAATAAATTTCTTCAGAACCCCCCCCCCCCCACGTTTAATTTTGGAATCACCCTAACTTGGAAAACAAAAGTTACTTTTTGAAAATTGGTCCACTATTACTGAAATTAGAAAAATTTCCCCATGTTAAATCCCCATAGACATCTTCACTCTGTTAAATCCCCACAGACATCTTCACGAAATATAAAATAGGTTCATTCTTAAACATTTTTGCTATAATTTAATATGATCAAACAATATATCGTTTTTGCATTGTTTATATGGCCGTAAAATTTGGGCAGCTTTCGTGAAACAGACAGTAAGTTTACATCCTCAGGGTTTGACGGCTCATCACCTTGTTGCAGGTTGCCCGTGACCTGGGACTCGAACCTAACAAAGTATTGAAGCTCGAAAGCAGCAGTCAACTTGGCTACTTCTTCAGGGTAACGAGAAAGGTATTTATCATCAAGCCTTTTAATTACAAACTTTCTGAGCTATTTTATTTGATATTGTGTTATCACCCACAATATATTCATTCTGCGGCTCATGAACCTTTGTCCAACCGATGTGTCTGATTTTGAATTCAACTTAAAACTGAAATTAAAGCAAAAGTAACCGACAACAATTTTAACTAGAATTTGTATTAAGTGTCATTCTGGATGATGAGGATTGTTTCAATGAACCCTTTTGTCATAAACAACTGACATTTGACTAGTTCATCAATGATCTGAAGTATATCATGTTTTTTTAACAATCTGAAAAATAATGACAAAAACTGTAGATTCTGATGAGACATCTCCTGGGTTTTGCATCCGCACAGTCTGTTCAGAATCTACACTGTTCGCCATTCGATCAATGACACCTGCCATATTTCTAACAGGCAACGTAGGTCGTTGTCGGCTACTGGAGTGTGCTATATGATCAAGAGCTACCTTGGTCATAAATCCCATTAGGCCGTCCTTAAAAAATTGTTTCCTGTAACCCGACCCAGAATTTTAGAAGTGGGTCGGTCGGTCGGTAGGCAATTTCTTTTTTTTTCTGTCGCATGACATATTCAATATTGCAAGTCTTGCAATAAAAGTATGTCAATTGCTGTATGTGTTGTTGTATGAACATGTATGCCATTTAGGGCCAGAGATAATTGAAAGAAAAAAAAAAATTGTCAAAAAAAAAAAAAAATTGTTAACGAAATTGCAATACAAAATATCGGGTCGCACCGTTTTTAGCGGATCGGTCTGGTTACTTGAAACTGAGATATGATTATGGATGGCCCTAACCCAATTTCTCCAGGCACAGTTCAATTGTTAATCTGCAGGAAGAGAAGGCATTGCGGAACAACAAAAACTACATCACTATTGACACCAAGACAAATGGTGTGCGGTTCCACAATCGTGCTGTGCGAGACTTCAACGTGGATTATATGAAGGTGAAAGATGAATATTCGGAACAACAGAAAAGTGTCGTAGCTGAGGTTGTCAATATCGCAGGTAGGACATACCGAGACCAGTAGCCGATTTTACCAAAATTGCAAAGTATACTTTTCTTGCTATTAAAGTGCACTTTGAGGGAGAAATTTTCAATTTAAGGATAAATTTATTAATTTTTATTGTGCTGAATTTATTACATTATCACAGCCAAAATGTACTGAATTTATTACATTATCACAGCTATTTTGTCTGTGATAATGTAATAAATTCAGTATAATAATTCTGCTTACTTTTAATCATCAAATGTATGCGGTCGTTAGTTCTATATGAAACAATGCATTTCTGGAAAAATAAATGATTACTCCCTCACAGTATACTTTGCTATAGTCTGTTTCACGAAAGTTGCCCAAATTTTACGGCCATATAAACAATTCAAAAACCATATTTTTCGATAATATTAAATTAAAGGAAAATTTAAGAATGAGCCTTCTTTTTATTTCATGAAATTTGGTCAAATATTGATTTTATTGCGAAAACAAAATTTCCCCATGTTAAATCCCCATAGACATCTATGGGGATTTAACATGGGGACATTTTTTAGAATTTTAGAAATACTGGACCGATTTTTAAAATTTAACTTTTGTTTTCTTAGTTAGATCATTTCCAAGCTATCTAGCTAAGTTTCGGAGTCAATTTCCAAAAAAAAAATAAAAAAAAAAATTTTTTTGTTTTTTGACTCCTCCCACAAGTCCTCTACCTCTTTTCCCCTCATGTTAAATTCCCATAGAGAAATTGATTTTTCGTAATAAAACCAATATTTGACCAAATTTCACGAAATAAAAAGAAGGCTCATTCTTAAATTTTGCTTTAATTTAATATTATCGAAAAAAATATTGTTTTTGCATTGTTTATATAGCCGTAAAATTTGGGCAGGTTTCGTGAAACAGACTATAGATAAGTATACTTTGCAATGTTGGTGAAATAGGCTACAGGAGACCATTCACATTAGTGATCCCGATGAGCTTTCAGCGCTATTCACTGTGTAGCCGGTGAAACAGCTCTAAGCTTCATACGCATGCTTTTGAAATCGGTTTCAAGTACTATGAATCTTTATGCATATACACAAATTTAACAAGATTGATTGTCCGAACCTGAACGTGCTCAATTTTGTATTAAAAGATTAAAATTTGTTTTATAATCTTGAAGTCCAGCTACACTGCTGTTCCAACGGCGGACAACCAATCAATATAGTGTTAACTGTATTGTAATTTTGAAATTTGCGGCGTATATCGGAAAATGATTGGTTGGAAAATTGTCGCCATTAAACACGTTTTTCCGACCTATCGTTTTCCGATATACGCCGCAAATTTCAAAATTACCATGCGGTTAACCTATTTCTAATGCACTCCTTTACTGTTTTGCAAACTTTATCTAGTTGGAAAATCATACCAGAGTGCAAGCAAGATAACCTAAAATAGACACCGTTAAATTCAGTTTAATTGTCTGTACTTTTGCCAGGACTCCAGATAAGGAATTGGTAATTGAGTATTGTTACCCCCAACATTTCTGAAGCAATTGGGTACTTCAAAATTTGAATTGGGTAAAAAAAAATCGCACTACTGTTTACACTTCAACAGACAGAAATTATTGAATAGTTTGCTTCGAAATTAAAACATGTCTTTGCATTTCATTATAATTGTCTCCTTGGAGGAGACAATTCTAATGAAATACCAAGATATGTTCTCATGGAAAATAAGAAAAACATGCTATATTTGTGGTCTGTTTATTGTTTTCTGCTGCATGATAAAGGTACCATAAAATATGTATTGCGTTTTGATACTCGCTACGTCTGATTTCAATTGGGTTTTTGGCAATTTTAATTGGGTATTTAAGCAAATATGCAGCTTATCAGGAGCTCTGCTATAGCTCTACGTCATTTTCACATAATTATGTGCGCCATTCATTCATTCATGAGACTTGAAAACGAGGTCCAGTCTATATGTGGTCATGGCTGGAGAAATGAGGTTTATTGGATTTGTGACCAGTGTAGCTCCTGATCAAATAGCACACTGCTGTAGCCTGATACAAATCTATATTGCTTGTTAGAAGCCTGATGGGTGTTTCATTGATGGAATAATGAACACAGGCTGATCTGGATCTACGCTGGTCGCAAAACCCACAAGCCACATTTCTCCAATCAAAGCGACAAAAGTTATTTTCTGTTTATGGAGTCGAGGTACACTAGCTGATCCAACCGCGGACAATCAGAATGTGCAGTCTAATCTGGATCTGCACTTGTCACAATTACATCAATGAAACACCAGTCGAGCTTCTAACATGCAATATAGATAATTATCAGGCTACAATAGTATGCTATGTGATCAGGAACTACACTAGTCACAATTCCTATAAGCCTATAAGAGATGTTGGTCCCTTTCATTTCAAGTCTATTGTTGCCATTTCAGCGGGGTATGTGGAGCCAATGTTAATCATCAACGACATACTGGCCCAGCTGGATGTCCTGGTCAGCTTTGCCCATGTGGCGGCCAGTGCACCCATACCGTATATACGACCTACACTCCTCGAAACTGGTAGGTGCAATGTATTAACCCTTACTATGCTGAATTAAATGTTGTCGTCTGCTGGAAATATTTTATTTTCAAAATTTCTCGACAAAAACCTGGTTTTGACAGCACATGAGAATCGTCTCCAGTGGAGACGATTCTCATGTGCTGTCAAAAACAGTTTTTTGTTAAGAATTAAAGCAAAAATGAAAAACAGCAGACAGCAATTTCCGTCAACAGCGTAGGAAGGGATTCAGTATCTTTTATGGTCCGGTCTTGGTAGAGCTGGGCAGTATATAGTGTTTGGACTGTGTGTCCGTCCATTCGTGTATCGTTAGGTCCTGTTGAGAAGCTTGCAGGAGTTTCTCCAATCTGACATTGGGAACATTTTTGTGCCACATATTCTTGTTGGATAAAATAATTTTCTGGCAAAGACGAGCCAATACAGATATTGTAATACCATGACTGCAGAAGTGGGTGGCAGGTGGGAGCATGCGATGGGTAATTTAACGATCGGGATATATTCTTACCGGGATCCTGATTGGAGACCTGGTTTGGCTCCCAGGCATTCTTGTATGTGAGTGTTGAATCTGGTTATACCCCTTATATGAGTCGTATGATTATTGCTAATCATATTACTATTAGGGGAAGGGGCCAAGTGACTTTGGTGTGATATAGACCTGGCACCAGGTCCGGTTATTCTAATTTCAGTGCTGAACATATTTTTTCTTGATGTAAATATTCCACCGTTGGCACGGCCTTAAATGACTAACTGTTGATAGGCCATTAAACACCAATAAACAAACATTAACAAACAAACATTTGATACTGTAGAAATGAGTGTAATCTGTATATATATAAATTAAATTAAATGCAATAAATTTCTAATTCCCTTTGCCAAGAGAATACTGTTTAGGAGAAACTGTTCTTTAAAGTTTATCGGTCACATAGTTTGAGTAGTGTGCTACCAGGCCAATGGCTAGACTGCAGGGATTCCGCTGGGAAAAATAAAAAAATTGCCACTTCAAAAAAAAAAGTGGCGATTTTTTTTCGAAAATTGTAATTTTTTATCGCCAATTGTTTATTTTTATCACCAATTGCGAAAGTGGCGATCGCCAGCGGAATCCCTGAGACTGACCACAATTGCCACTAGCCTCACTTCTCCAGTGACGGTGACACATTTATTTTAACATCTTCTAGGCTGTGGAGTGCTCTGTTTGACAGAAGCCAGACATCCATGTTTGGAAATGCAAGATGATGTCTCCTTTATACCAAATGATTTTAACTTTGAAAAAGGTAATGTTCACCACTCACTGGTTTAACCACATTGCTGAATTAAATTCTGGCGTCTGCTGTTTATTTTTTATTTTACATTTTTCTCATCAACAGCATGGTTTGACTGCACTTAGAATCATTTCCATTGGAAATGGTTCTCATTTCCATTGGAAATGGTTCTAAAGTGTTGTCAAACCGTGTTTTTTGTTGAGAAAGAAGACAAAATATAAAAAACAGCAGATGGCAATTTTTGTTTCCCGCATTCTAAGGGTTAACCCTTTCAACCCTAAATAACTGGAATGGACTGTGATATATTAATTTTCAGACCAATTCAATTGTCGCAAAATAATTTTCAGACTAGTCCATTTAATATAAGAAGGGGGCGTTTTTGTTCTAAAAAATATGAAAATTACTCGCAAAAAGCGCAGATCCTGATGAGATGGCTCGTCACGAGCTGGCTCATCTGGATCTGCACTGATTGCAAGTAGTTTTTTATCAATAATAAAAAAAGTCACCCTCCTGAAAAAAATGTATTTGACGAAATTCCATTAAATATTGATTTTATGGCAAATAATTTTGTAATTGTGGACCAATTTTCAAAATATAACTTGTTTTCTTAGTTACGTCATTTCCAAACTATCTAGCCCGGTTTCGGAGTCCATTTCCATTTTTTTCTTCATTTTTCGACCCTCTTAGTCTCTTTACCACCTTTTTGCCCCATGTTAAATTCCCATAGGAAAATCGTTTTTTCGCAATAAAATCAATATTTGATGGAATGTTATCAAAATAATTTTTTTTGGGGAGGGTAACTTTTTGGTTATTGATGAAAAAGTACTTGCCTTTATATATTTTTGAGATTTAATGTGTTTAATAGCCAAACATTCGTCGGCAGCAAAACGTGGAACAGAGTAGTGTTAAAGGGTTAACCTATTACATTGTGGATATTGTCACTGGCAACTCAGTAACAGGGAAATGATTTCATTCACCAAATGAAATGTTATTTTGTTACACAGCAATTAATTATAGTTCTGTTATTAGCAGGGTTGTGGCCTAGGGTTTAGAACAACTGACTTCCAATTTTCCGGAGGTTGTGGGCATCAAAAATACTTTCATAGTATTTCCATCCCACTGATCTGTCGGATGTTGTTTTGTTTTGACTTTAAACTGTGGTCCCGTCTCTATATGACCTTAGGTGTTGCCCGGACGTTAAACCCATTCACTTTCACTTTTTAGCTCATCTGAGCGAAGCTCATGTGAGCTATTGTTACCGCAATGTGTCCGTCGTCCGTCATCGTTGTCCGTGAACATTTTCAAACGTCTTCTCCTCGGTAACCATTGGGCCTATAGTCACCAAACTTCATGGTCATGGTCCTTAGGTAGGGGGATTACAAAATTGTTAAAATAACGTCATTACGTAATCCAAGATGGCCGCCATCTAAAAAATAGCACAAATTCTTCAAAAATCTTCTCAAGAACCGCCAACCGGATTTCGACAAAACTTGGTAGGAATGATCGATGTACAATGCTCTTTCAAAGTTGTTAAAATGGTGACCCCAGGGTCAAAAATGGGCATGGCCCGTGGGGTCAAATTGGGGTCAAATTTTATTTTTGACTGAATATGGTCATGTCATATATCAAATCGAAGGTATCAACGAGGCGATCATTTTTTGTCGAAATCGGATGGTTATGTCATCCAAGATGGCCGCCGAAATGTCAAACGGTCGTTCTTTTATTAGTGATTTCAAAATTCTTCTTCACATGAACCGCTTGGCCCATGGTAGCCAAACTTAAAAGTTATGGTCCATGGGTGAAGCCTTTTCAGATTTGTTAAAATGGACGTCATCGCTAATCCAAGATGGCAGCCGTCTTAAAAATAACATAAATTCATAAAATAAAAAATCTTCTCATGAACCGCTAGCCGGATTTCGACGAAACTTGGTAGGAATGATCGATGTACAATGCTCTTTCAAAGTTGTTAAAATGGTGACCCCGGGGTCAAAAATGGGCGTGGCCCGTGGGGTCAAATTGGGGTTAAATTTTATTTTTGACTGAATATGGTCATGTTCTATATCAAATCGAAGGTATCAACGGGCCGATCACTCTGGTGCATTTATTGTCGAAATTGGATGGTTATGTCATCCAAGATGGCCACCAAAAGGTCAAAAGGTCGTTCTTTTATCAGATTTCAAAATTCTTCTTCACATGAACCGCTTGGCCTATGGTAGCCAAACTTAAAACTTATGGTCCATGGGTGAAGCCTTTTCAGATTTGTTAAAACGGAGGTCATCGCTAATCCAAGATGGCCGCCATCTAAAAATAGCATAAATTCTTAAAAAATCTTCTTCTCATGAACCGCTTGCCGGATTTCGACGAAACTTGGTAGGAATGATCGATGTACAATGCTCTTTCAAAGTTGTTAAAATGGTGACCCCGGGGTCAAAAATGGGTGTGGCCCGTGGGTTAAAATTTTATTTTTGACCGAATATGGTCATGTCTATATCAAATGATCTGTTACTTTCAATATGTTGCAGACAAACAGATGTTCCACATTATCACAGGCCCCAACATGGGTGGGAAGTCCACATATATCAGATCTGTAAGTTTAACCTACAGTGCAGCGGGCCGTTTCACTAAACTTCGTACGACTAAAATGTTTGTAAGTGCAAAATTATGATAGTCTGTAAATTGCGCATTAGCAATGTTTTCTTGTAAACAATTTAAAATTGGATTTACATTTATTGAGCATAGGCTGCAAATGCAGCCTAATGTAAAGCAGCCTATGCTCAATAAATGTAAATCCATCAAGTGAGATTTCCAGACGATCCTAAATTTGCACTTACAAACATTTTAGTCCTACGAAGTTTAGTGAAACGGGCCCCAGGTCGTTACCAAACTTGCCGAGTACGTTCCTGAATCTCTGGCTTGAAATTCAAGAAGTTTTGATTGCCTAAAGCTCTGAGTGATAAGCCAATCAAACTACTTGATTTTGAGTATATAAATAGGTTTCAGGAAAATGTTCTGTAAGCTTTATTCATCAGTTATTAGATCTGCTGCATATACAACCCGCTTATACCAGTCTCGATCAGAGCTCCAGATAATGTGCGTATTGGCATATTTTACGCACTTATTTTAACACAATATGCATTGATTATCAAAAGTGGGAGTACAAAATACTCACAGCAATGTGAAAATACGCATTGATTTTCAAATTGAGTAGTGAAAATACTGTAATAAAGTTTAAAATTTACTTAGTTGAGCTACAAAAAGCACTGCAGCTCAAATAAGTGAATTTTTAAATTATGTTTTTTATCATTTGTTCCCTATTTAACACGCAAGAAAATCGATAATATATTTAAAATTAAAATACGCATTGAATTTGAAATCTGGGTGTATAATACACTTTTGATACAAAACTAATCTGGAGCTCTGGTCTCGATAAACCTAAACTTTGGAGTAAGTATGAGATAGTTGTCACATTCCCATGTACAGTGAAACCTCTTGAAAGACATGTAAAGTGCTTTTCAATCACGAGCATACATTGTCATCAGAAATAAATGACAGTGAAACCATTCAAACTTAAGCATTTACCGATTTTGTAAGTGTCTGGTTTATAAGATTTAAACAGTATACTGTATTATACAGTACAATACAATGCAGTGGGACCTCGAAATTGCACATCCTGGGCACTTCCTTTAGAGAGGCTCCATTTTAAATCAGGCATGCCTATGAAACAGGTTTGTGAGGTTTACGATCATGACCAGACATTATCAACGGAGAGAGAAGACAATAATTCCAGCACAAAAATATTTACACAATTCCCTAACATTTGATTAGCCCGTAGAAAGTCTCTGTCCAAAATTTATATCCCAGTAAACTCACACGCCAAACTACTTTCTACAGGTGCGCTGTCAGTGCTGTCAATGTAAACAAATGGCTGCCGTCTGTCAAAATATACACATTTTCTTGATGCATTTATTTCAAATGCTGGAATTATAAGGAATGAATGGCCTTTTTGTGGAATTTATCGGGGATATAAACTTTGAAAAGTCACAGGAATACTGGACGAGGCCTTCCGGCCTTCGTCCAGTATTCCCGCGACTTTTCCAAGTTTATACCCCGATAAATTCCACAAAAAGGCCATTCATTCCTATAATAAACATACAAATTATGTACTATTCCAGGCCGGAGTGATCTGTCTGATGGCCCAGCTGGGGAGTTTTGTGCCGTGTAGTGCGGCCGAGGTGACCATAGTGGACAGTATCCTGGCCCGGGTCGGAGCAGGGGACAGTCAGCTCAAGGGCGTGTCTACATTCATGGCCGAGATGCTCGAAACAGCCTCCATACTCCGGGTATATACTCTCACTTGACACATGTCTCTATAAGGTTCGACAATGTCCAGCCGTTGGTAAACGTTTGCCGTGGCACGAGGGAACTGTTTGAACCCCAAGGCCGTAGGCTGCGGGTTCAAACAGTTCCCGAGTGCCACGGCAAACTTTTACCTACGGCTGGACATGGTCGAACGTTATTGTTACATTTCTGTCGGAAATATCATGCAATTTGAGCGTATATGCAGTACTTTCGGTACTTTGATAATCTGCATAATCCATTCAAAAAGCTCATTTACACAATACATATTCCGGGGCCGTAGTACACGTCGCGTGATGTAGCCCCATCAATTTCAAAATTTCGGTGCGAACATTGTGTGAACTGGTCTGGTGACGTGATGGCGCATTCCATTAACGTCATGAGACACATGCATTACGGAGGTGTTGGGTTGGCCCCGGAATGATAATTATCCACAGCCATGGTCAAACAGCACGCACTGTACATTTGAACATGGCTGTGAGCGGTGTCAAACAATGGCAGTCATGTAACATTATATGATTCAGGGCTCCAGATAAAGAATTAATAATTGAATATTTTATTTTCACTCCATCATATCTGAAGCAATTGGGTATTTCAATATTTTAATTGGGTAAAATAAAATTACACTACTGTTTACACATCAACAGACAGCAATTATTGAATAGTTTGCTTCGAAATGAAAACATGTATTGGCATTTCATTCCTTGGAGACAATTCTAATGAAATAGATGTGTTTTCATGGAAAATAAGAAATTAAAGCTATATTTGTGGTCTGTTTATTGTTTTCTGTAGCATGATAAAGGTACCAAAAATTTGTTATTACTTTTTGATACTCGCTACTGATTTCAATTGGGTTTTTGGCAATTTTAATTGGGTATTTACGCAAATACGCAGCTTATCTGGAGCTCTGATGATTAACCCATTTGCACTTTCACTTTTTCTTCACAACTACTATATTGTGCAATCTTTCCACGTTAACGATACTTTATAAATCATGAACTGACACTCGTCCCAAGTTTTGGGCCAATGCCTTTATCAAGGAATCAGTGTAAGCATTCAACTATTAAAGTGGCATCCATTTCATTCTAGATTTCACAATATGATTGTGCCATCTGAAATGGATGCCACTTAGCCTTGGACTGAAACTTGGAAGAATTGGTTTGTGGCCTTCCGGCCTTCGTCCAGTATTCCCGCGACTTTTCCTAGTTTATATCCCGATAAATTCCACAAAAAGGCCATGCATTCCTATATAGTTCAACTATAATTTGTCAAGTAGCTTGCTATGTATTGAATACATACTGACTGATAAAAAATAGTCATATCCGGCATTGACTAGGTATGCATATCCAGTAGCCTATTTCATCAACATTATAGGAATGAATGGCATTTTTGTGGAATTTATCGAGGTATAAACTTGGAAAAGTCGCGGGAATACTGGACGAAGGCCGGAAGGCCTCGTCCAGTATTCCCGCAACTTTTCCAAGTTTATATCCCCGATAAATTCCACAAAAAGGCCATTCATTCCTTATAATTCCAGCATTTGAAATAAATTCATCAAGAAAATCTGTTTATTTTCCGTTTTCTTAAGAATTATTTTAACTGCGCCTCACGGTTACGGAAAGTAGTTTGGCGTGGGAGTTTACCGGGATATAAATTTTGGACAGAGACTTGCTATGGGCCAATCAAATGTTAGGGAATTGTGTAAATATTTTTGTGCTGGAATTATTGCAAAGTATACTTATCTAGCAAAGTATACTTTGAGGAGAAATTTTCAATTATAGGATAAATATATTAATTTTGATTATACTGTAGGGTGTTCAGTTGCGTCAGTTTTACGTGAAATTATCGATAATTTAGCGGTTATTCGCTTCTTTTTAAACTGTAAAAACGTGATGAATTAAAAACATTTTTTTAAATAATTTTTAGCCAGAATTATATTTAATCATTATTTGTTTGATTTATATAAAAAATATTATAATTACTTTCTATAAAATGACTTAAATCGCTGAAACAATTACAACATGTTCGCGCCCAATATTCGACAAAGTCTAAGCGCGGCACGCGAATTTAGCCGATTTGGATCGGTGCGGTGTGGTTTAATCGATTTTCTGCAAGCCGTTTCCGCCTGGAGATATTTTATTGACCAATCAACATGAAGATAACATAATGCTGAACATTTTGGTATGTGAACCTCCAAACATTGTAGAGTTCGTCTGTTGACAATCCGTACCGAAAGGAAAAAATGTGTTTTTTTTTACGGTAAAATGAATGTTATTCTTCAATGTTCAATCATAAATGGAATTATTGACATGTTTTCCATATAAATAACTAAAGGGCATGACACTAACCCATCACATCTTGTGCGGAAACCAGCATTCCCAACCCAATCGCAGACGTCGAAACTTTGGCCGTTCGGGAAAATTACCCCACCCACATTTACTCAATAACGTCGCTTTGATTTTACCATACATTGTGATACACCACTGTGTGTCAATACTTAATCACATGTGTTTTTACACTGTATTTTGTCTTTAATTTCAAGTTTAATGTATTGACTATTGTCCTTATTAATTACATGTATTTGTATTAGTAAATACAAGTAAAATAGTGGGTGGGGTATATTATTATTTACATCAAATAATGATCTGGCACTGTGATCGACATAAAAATGGATGGTGTTCCACTACTAGTATTGAAAATATAATTTCATATATCGTAGACTAAGTTACTAATTTTATAACTGCATACCCCCACTCCCCTTCTTGCCCAAGGTCAAATTACTTCGAAATTTACTTTTCGTCAGTTCATCATTCTGTAACACTTTTGGGCGACCTTGTGCGATTAATGTGAATTTTCAATATTCTCTGGTCATTAATCATGTTAATAACAGAAAATATTTTGATATTCTCTTTTATTACACTCTTGCGATTTATTTGCATGGGTTTCGCTGCGAAGTTTAATAAATAGGATATTCCATTGTTCATGTTTTAACAGCGGAAATAATACAGTCCGTCGGCTTCATGCAAGCAACTCGTTCGCTACGCTCACTCTTTGCTTACGTGGAAGCCGACGCACACTCGTATATTATTTCCCGCTATTCAAAATGTCCGATGGAATATCCTCTATGTCGTTTACAGAAAATATTTTTTTCAAGATCTATTTCATGAAAAATCGCAGTTATCTTGAGGTAGAAAATTACACGGCTATTATCATACATGTACCGTATTCGTGCGATTTATAAGTCGCAATGATGTATATGTCGCACCCCGATTTTCACTCCAAAATCTGGGGGAAAAAGTCTACATGGGTCTATAAGACGCCCTCAATTTTCTAAAAAAAAAAAATGAAACAAAAACAAAAAAAATCGCAGAGTTGTAGTTGTTGTTGTTTATAAATACCAGGCGCTGTTTTTTTGGTCACTCACAAGCTTCGTACCCTGGACGTTTCGGACCAATAGAATTAATCGCCAAGTTGTTGTTGTTATTTAATACTAATTCCCTGCGCTGTTTTTTATTTATTTTTCGTACCCTGGACGTTTCGGACCAATACAATTAATCGCCAAGTTGTTGTTGTTATTTAATACTAATTCCCCGCGCTGTTTTTTATTTATTTTTCGTACCCTGGAAGTTTCGGACCAATTCATGTAATCAAGTAATTCTGATTTTGTGAGATTATTGTGCAACAGCAATACGGTTAAATGGCTCTAAAAAGTGCCGTTTGAGCAAGTTTGGCAATATATAGAGGATACTGTTCAAAATGCGATATGAGAAAACATTATGAGAAAACATTATGAGATATGAGAAAACAAGAATTTTCGGTGGTATTTAACCCTACTGTCAGTTAAAGAAATTCTTCTCAATGTCAACACCTAATCAGAATACGACTCAATTATCGCGACAGTTTCAAGAAAACAAATCTGACCACTTCACACGAGAAATGGCTTGTGCCGAAAATTTAGTAATTGACGTTTGACACGACTGAGATTAAAGGTGGCAATAAGGCAGTTCTCAGTTTCTCACCTTTCAAAATAACTGGCAAACACCGCAAATTACACATTGTCAACACATGGGAAACCCTTCTCATCTATAATCGAAGCCCACTGTACATATTGTAGACACAGATCAGCTTGTAAATCAATGTGCATTCCCAATAATAAATATATACTATATAGACCATTAACTCGGAACTTCAGTCAATTGCGTGTTCCCGATACAGGGCCGTAACGAATATGGGGCGAACTGGTTAGGGTACGAACATGCCATTTTAAAAATAGGCTAAATCAGCAAACTGGATCTGATCTTGGTATACACTGTTCGCCTTCGGTACAGAAAATGTGTACCGAATGTGACACAGGGCCGGAACGAGTAAGGCACGAGTAAGGCGCGAACTGTTTAGAATACGAATCCATTTTTCCAATACCGGATTTTACCCCAAAGACTAACAACAACAACAAATATAGGAACGCATTTTATTGTTTTGATTTTTGGTCGTTTATTTCAATATTTCGGATGGAAAAAAATGCTCATGTATCTACATGTATTTATAAGACGCAGGGACTTTCTGGGATACAAATCTGAGGGGAAAAAATGCGTCTTATAATCGCACGAATACGGTATGTGCATTTGCTTACATATTTGTTACTATGTTAATGGTATACATTATTTGTTACAGAATGAATATAATACTACATGTAGTTTAATGTAACTAATATTTCAATTATGTTGCGACATAATTATGTCAGGCCCGTAGCGGTGGAAAAAATAATGCCATGGTGGACGATTGATGGGTGGGGGGTTGTTCACACATATTAATAAAAATCAATATAAACCATCAAAATGGTTTTTCCTGCGTTCTAGAGCCAAAATAGTGCCGCAGGGTGGTGTCTACGGCCATGCATGTTCCCATTGCTCAAAATGTAAGAAAATACATTTATACAAAACCGCTGAGAATTTAAACTGTGGTTCCGTTTCTATATGACCTTATCTGTTTCTGGGACGTTAAACCTGTTCACTTTCACTGTTTTGCCATGGTACCAAATAAAGTGGTTACCATGGCAGCAGTATGTTGGTTACAGAATGATTGTAACATTAATTTGATGTAATGTGTATATTTTATGTCGCCTAACATTATTTAATTACTCAAAATGTCAAGTTGTGTATGAAACCACATTTTGTCAAAGTCGTTGCCATGGTAACGAATTGATTACTACATGTTACTACATGGTTACTACAGAAATTAGGTTAAGTTACAGAATGACTAACATTAATTTCATGTAACATATGTTTTTAATGTTGTCATAGAAATATTTACATTGCTCAAAATGTAAAATCAGATTCCTAATTACATTAGTTTTTTTAAAACCTTTGCCATGGTAACCAATTAACTCAGATTACTATGGTTATAGTAGATTTGTTACTGAATTAATATTAATTGACTGTTTATATGTCGCTGTCCTTTTTTTTTTATTAAAATGTTAAAATTATGTGCAGAAACACAATTTTTCAAAACCGTTGCCATGAACCAATTTCGGCAAAAATAAAGCATTTACATGGTATTTTTTACCATTTAAATTGTAGAAATTACAAGAAAATATGGGTATATATTGATTTATGTGACATGGTAATGAAATGTATTGCAAATAAGATAAATATTCAAAATAATCACATTTTTGTGTCAAAAACTGTCTTTTCGTCATCATATTTTACCACACAAAATCAGTTATTTCCATAAAACATACAGATCCTTTTGGAACGTATGTGTATAAAATTGTATTTTATTAACAAAATTCTTGGTTTTATGCACTTATCTCCATTAGTTTTCAAGTTATTTTAATAATAATAACATAAAAGCTGTTATTTTAGCTGATATCGGTGCCGTCGGTTGCCATTCAAATACATAGAGGAAATTAACACAATATGTTGCAAAATTCTGATTTACAAACCTTAATAACTTTTGAACCGCTTATCCGATTTTCAAAATCTATAGCTCATTGTAAAGTTCTCGCCATGCCCTACATGGATGTACCAAATTTTAATGTATATTTCAACTAGAAAAAAAATACCTAAACCCCCTATATACTGAATTTATTACATTATCACATCCATTTTGGCTGTGATAATGTAATAAATTCAGTATAATAATTCTGCATACTTTTAATCATCACATATATGCAGTCGTTAGTTCTATATGACATAAATGCATTTCGGAAAAAATAAATGATTACTTCCTAAAGTATACTTTGCTAGATAAGTATACTTTGCAATGTTGATGAAATCGGCTACAGATCTCAATGGATTCAAACTATAGTCTGTTTCATGAAAGCTGCCCAAATTTTACGGCTATACATGTATAAACAATGCAAAAACAATATTTTTTTCGATAATATTAAATTAGAGGAAAATTTAAGAATGAGCCTTCTTTTTATTTCGTGAAATTGGGTCAAATATTGATTTTATTACGAAAAATTGATTTGTCTATGGGAATTTAACATGGGGGAAAAAGTGGTAAGGAAGTGTGGGAGGAGTCAAAAAAAAGAAAAAATTTGGAAATTGACTCCGAAACCTAGCTAGATAGCTTGGAAATGATCTAACTAAGAAAACAAAAGTTAAATTTTAAAAATCGGTCCAGTATTTCTGAAATTCAAAAAATTTCCCCATGTTAAATCCCCATAAACATCTTCATGGAATTTCCCCATGTTAAATCCCCATAGACATCTTCACTCCGTGGGGATTTAACATGGGGAAATTTTGTTTTTGCAATAAAATCAATATTTGACCAAATTTCACGAAATAAAAAGAAGGCTCATTCTTAAATTTTCCTTTAATTTAATATTATCGAAAACAATATTGTTTTTAGGCAGGTTTTTTGAAGAAAAAAATCCAGGCTATTGGATTGGCGAAAGCCGGGCGGGCGGGCGGCGGGCGGGCGGTGGGCGGGCGGGCGGCGTCCACAATCAATGTTAAGTTTTAATGTTTGAGTCCATTTCTTTGTTACTGTACCACCTAGGACCACCAAACTTTCACAGCTTCATAATCAAGGGGTGCCCACCACATATCACTATCCAACATGTTACTCTTTTTTTTAACTTGACCCATTTTTTCCGCGTAGTCGACTTAGCCATTTTCAATGTTAAGTTTTTCGCGTTTACAATATTAAGTTTTTGTGTTTAAGTCCATTTCATCTTTGGTACTGTACCACCTAGGACCACCAAACTTTCACAGCTTCATAATCAAGGGGTACCCACCACATACACTATCCAACATGTACTTTTTTTTTAACTTCACCCATTCCGCGCAGTCGACTTAGCCATTTTCAAGTTAATTTTCGCGTTTACAATATTAATTTTCGTGTTTAAGTCCATTTCTTTGGTACTGTACCACCTAGGACCACCAAACTTTCACACTTCATAACCAAGGGGTGCCTACCACATACAACTATCCAACATGTGACCATTTTTTTACCTTCACCTATTATTTCTACGTAATTGACTTAGCCATTTTCAACGTTAACTTTTTAACGTACGTCTGGTTACAGTTTTTTGGTTAAAACTTTTTTGTTATACTATATCTCTGCAACTGCTTCGCCCATTACCTTGAAACTTCACATGGGTGTTTATCATCATCCATATTTTCATTCTAACCCCCAACCGTGCGGCCCCTGTGCCCAATGTCAAGGTCAAATTACTTTGAATTTTTTTGCTAAAGTTTTTTCGTGTACTATATCTCTGCAACTGCTTCACCCAATAACTTCATATTTCACATGGGTGTTTATCATCATTGTCGCACCTGCTTGCGGAAAGCGCGATCCTGTGCCCAATGTCAAAGTCAAATTACTTTCAATTTTTTTGTTAAAGTTTTTTCGTGTACTATATCTCTGCAACTGCTCCACCCAATACTTGATACTTCACATGGGTGTTTATCATCATTGTCGCACCTGCTTGCGGAAAGCGCGATCCTGTGCCCAATGTCAAGGTCAAATTACTTTGAATTTTTTTGTTAAAGTTTTTTCGTGTACTATATCTCTGCAACTGCTTCACCAATACCTTGATACTTCACATGGGTGTTTATCATCATTGTCGCACCTGCTTGCGGAAAGCGCGATCCTGTGCCCAATGTCAAGGTCAAATTACTTTGAATTTTTTTGTTAAAGTTTTTTCGTGTACTATATCTCTGCAACTGCTTCACCCAATACCTTGATACTTCACATGGGTGTTTATCATCATTGTCGCACCTGCTTGCGGAAAGCGCGATCCTGTGCCCCATGTCAAGTTCAAATTACTTTGTGAATTTTTTTGTTAAAGTTTTTTCTTTGTGTACTATATCTCTGCAACTGCTTCACCCAATACCTTGATACTTCACATGGGTGTTTATCATCATTGTCACACCTGCTTGCGGAAAGCGCGATATCGTCGGCATTTTAGCATACGTCCGTCCGTTCGTCCGTGTGTCCGGTTAATGTTTTTTGGTTAAAGTTTTTCCATCTACTATATCTATTTTTTTAGTGTCCATGCCTCGCCCCAAGGCGCGACATGCAGGCCACGGCCATCTAGTCTACAAAAAGTGGGTATAATTATGTTATCCAAGTGTCAATGCTTGGAAAAAATCTGGCCTTCGTGGCTTTGCCTCGTTTCTTGTTTAATTGTTTATATGGCCGTAAAATTTGGGCAGCTTTCGTGAAACAGACTATAGTTTCACTGATGTTTAATTGATCAAACAACATCACTGGACGTTACTGGGCGGCATCAGTGCAATGTAAACAAATGCACATTCTTTTAAGTGACAATCATGAAATAATGGCCCCTCCTACATAACAGTACATGATGGACAGAATACACAGAATACCATGACCTTTAACCCATTAGAGATGGGATATAATTATAGTAGTATGAAACTTTTGAGAAAAAAAATCCATATTTTATATTTTCATCTCAAAAGTATATGTTGTTACTACTCAACGAGACGGTTCAAATGAATGGTAACAACACATTTCTTTATGGAGAAATAAACAAATTAATGAGATTTTTTCAACAAAATTTATCGTTTCCTTAGACTGAAATGGGTTAATATCCAGTGTAGACGGTATGCATGGCTGGACGAGCCTCGGAATTCATACGTGTTTCGATTCTGCTTATATTTAAGGGTGGGAATTGGCTTGAACACCTTCCATACCCGGTTCATATGTGTTTCCTCTACCCTTGTCTGATGAACTATCGCATTGACTGTAGAATGTAACTGTAGAATTTGTTGCCATTCTAGTTCTACAAACTTACAACTTGTTAAAACCATGACTGATGTTTGATTGAATGTTGAACAGTGCAGATGCATATCTGGCTGCTTAGCTCATTGAAGTCAAAGGATACAATAAGTTTTGTTGAGAAAAAGAATCTGATTTTCTAGTTTATTTCTCAATAAAAGTATATGTTGTTACCACTCATTTGAACCATCTCGCAGAGACGGTTCAAATTAGTGGTGACAACATATACTTTTGAGTGGTGACAACATATACTTTCGAGAAGAAACGAGGAAAACAGGGATTTTTTTAAGAAAATTTCATGCTACTTGTAATGGTGTCCCATCTGCAATGGGTTAAGCATGCCGGTCTGCACTGGTCGAATATAAACACCATTTTTTACAGGCAGAGTCGCAGATCTCAATAGTTACATTGTTACAAGTATGTGGTGCTAGTTTCTAGTTTCAACATTACAGGGTTGTTGAATAAATCTAAAATTTCTTTCAGTCACTCAATCAGTCGTGGACATAGTTAATTAGGAGCTGTCTCTTTGGTAGCTACATTACAATTTACCACTTTCAGACTTTAACCCTTTCACCCCTAAGTAACTGGAATGGATTTTGTTAATTGTCTTGTTAATTTTGCAACCAGTCCAACGGTCACAACATTATTTTCAGACAAGTGCATTTATAAAAATGGGGTGTTTTTGTTCTCAAAAATATGAAAATGTAGATCCTGATGAGACGGCTCATCTGGATCTACACCATTTGCCAATACCATTATACAGGCATGTGGTGTTGAAAGGGTTTATCAAACAATTTAACCCTTACTACGCTGAATTAAATGTTGTCGTCTGCTGGAAATGTTTTATTTTAAAGATTTAAAGCAAAAATGAAAAACAGCAGACTGCAATTTCCGTCAACAGCGTAGGAAGGGTTAATAGATTGGACTAATCGAGACTGATGAGACCTGTGCATTATTTCAGTCGGCCACTGAGAACTCCCTCATTATAATAGATGAGTTGGGACGAGGAACTTCTACATACGATGGATTTGGCTTGGCATGGGCCATATCAGAGTAAGTCTGGGGCTGTCCGTCAGCTCACCACCTGAACCTTGTCCATGAAACATGTATGTCCTGTAGCCTATTTCATCAACATTGCAAAGTATACTTTAGTAGCAAAGTATACTTTGAGGGAGAAATTTTCAATTTTATGATAAATTTATTAATTTTTAGCCAGGTTTTTTGAAAAAAAATCCAGGCTATTGGATTGGCGAAAGCCGTCCGCGGGCGGGTGGTGCGGGCGGGTGGCAGGCGGGCGGTGGCGGGCGGCGGGCGGCGGGCAGCTGGCGGCGTCCACAATCAATGTTAAGTTTTCGTGTTTGAGTCCATTTCTTTGTTACTGTACCACCTAGGACCACCAAACTTTCACAACTTCATAATCAAAGGGTGCCCACCACATATCACTATCCAACATGTTACTTTTTTAGCCAGGTTTTTTGAAAAAAAATCCAGGCTATTGGATTGGCGAAAGCCGGGCGGGCGGGCGGGCGGCGCCACTATCAATGTTAATTTTCGTGTTTTGAGTCCAATTTCTTTGTTACTGTACCACCTAGGACCACCAAACTTTCACAGCTTCATAATCAAGGGGTGCCACCATATCATCACTATCCAACATGTTACTTTTTTTTAACTTCACCTATTTTTTCCGCGTAATCGACTTAGTCATTTTCAATGTTAAGTTTTCGCGTTTACAATGTTAAGTTTTCGTGTTTAAGTCAATTTCTTTCGTACTGTACCACCTAGGACCACCAAACTTTCACAGCTTCATAATCAAGGGTACCCACCACATATCACTATCCAACATGTTACTTTTTTTTTTAACTTCACCCATTTTTTCCGCGCAGTCGACTTAGCCATTTTCATTGTTAAGTTTTCGCGTTTACAATGTTAAGTTTTCGTGTTTAAGTCCATTTCTTTGGTACTGTACCACCTAGGACCACCAAACTTTCACAGCTTCATAACCAAGGGGTGCCTACCACATACAACTATCCAACATGTGACCAATTTTTTACCTTCACCTATTATTTCTACGTAATTGACTTAGCCATTTTCAACGTTAACTTTTTAACGTACGTCTGGTTACAGTTTTTTGGTTAAAACTTTTTCGTTATACTATATCTCTACAACTGCTTCGCCCATTACCTTGAAACTTCACATGGGTGTTTATCATCATCCATATTTTCATTCTAACACCCAACCGTGCGGCCCCTTTGCCCAATGTCAAGGTCAAATTACTTTGAATTTTTTTTGTTAAAGTTTTTTCGTGTACTATATCTGCAACTTTTCACAATACCTTATACTCACATGGGTTTTATCATCATTGTCGCACCTGCTTGCGGGAAAGCGCGATCCTGCCCAATGTCAAGGCAAATTACTTTGAATTTTTTTGTTAAAGTTTTTTTTTCGTGTACACACTGCAACTGCTTTACCCCAACCTCATACTTCACATGGGTATCACATTGTCGCACCTGCTTGCGGAAAGCGCGATCCTGTGCCCAATGTCAAGGTCAAATTACTTTGAATTTTTTTTTTTGTTAAAGTTTTTTCGTGTACTATATCTCTGCAACTGCTTCACCCAATACCTTGATACTTCACATGGGTAGTTATCATCATTGTCGCACCTGCTTGCGGAAAGCGCGATCCTGTGCCCAATGTCAAGGTCAAATTACTTTGAATTTTTTTGTTAAAGTTTTTTCGTGTACTATATCTCTGCAACTGCTTCACCCAATACCTTGATACTTCACATGGGTGTTTATCATCATTGTCGCACCTGCTTGCGGAAAGCGCGATCCTGTGCCCAATGTCAAGGTCAAATTACTTTGAATTTTTTTGTTAAATGTTTTTTCGTGTACTATACTCTGCAACTGCTTCACCCAATACCTTGATACTTCACATGGGTGCTTTATCATCATTGTCGCACCTGCTTGCGGAAAGCGCGATCCTGCAATGTCAAGGTCAAATTACTTTGAATTTTTTTGTTAAAGTTTTTTCGTGTACTATATCTGCAACTGCTTCACCCAATACCTTGATACTTCACATGGGTGCTTATCATTCATTGTCGCACCTCTTGCGGAAAGCGCGATCCGTGCCCAATGTCAAGGTCAAATTACTTTGAATTTTTTTTGTTATTTTTGTGTACTGTACTCTGCAACTGCTTCACCCAATACCTTGATACTTCACATGGGTGTTTTATCATCATTGTCGCACCTGCTTGCGGAAAGCGCGATCCTGTGCCCTATGTCGAGTTCAAATTACTTTGAATTTTTTTGTTAAAGTTTTTTCATGTACTATATCTCTGCAACTGCTTCACCCAATACCTTGATACTTCACATGGGTATTTATCATCATTGTCACACCTGCTTGTGGAAAGCGCGATATCGTCAGCATTTTGGCATACGTCCGTCCGTTCGTCCGTGTGTCCGGTTAAAGTTTTTTGGTTAAAGTTTTTCCATCTACTATATCTATTTTTTTAGTGTCCATGCCTCGCAGGCGCGACATGCAGGCCACGGCCATCTAGTCTACAAAAAGTGGGTATAATTATGTTATCCAAGTGTCTATGCTTGGAAAAAAACCTGGCCTTCGTGGCTTTGCCTCGTTTCTTGTTATTATACTGAATTTATTACATTATCACAGCCAATATAAGCTGTGATAATGTAATAAATTCAGTATAATAATTCTGCATACTTTTAATCATGAAATATATGCATTTGTTAGTTCTATATGAAATAATGCATTTCAGGAAAAATAAATGATTACTCCCTCAAAGTATACTTTGCTAGTAAAGTATACTTTGCAATGTTGATGAAATAGGCTGCAGAGCTCCAGATATTGTACAGTAGAACTTCGATCGCTCGAACCGGCAACGGAATCGAGTTTGAGTTCGAGCGATGCATAGTTCGAGGGAATGAAGTTTCAAAAATGTACTGTCACATTCAGTCAATAAAATCACTTATGTGAATATATGAGATGACCGATGTGACATGCCATTGTATATGCATTATATTTGGAGGGAGAAATGAAAAATAACAAATACAATTGTAAAGTTGCTGTTTTATTCAATATTACATGTAATTATACGTCAAATAAACCGCTATGTTCTGCTTTGTGTCTATACATAATACTGGTATTCCCAGTGTCTAAAAATAGCACATAGCACAGTGGTTGGAATAAATATACAAACGGAAAATATAAACGAAACAATGTCCGTATACAATTATAAACACTATAAATTAACGCCTGAAGAATTCCATGATCTCGGTTTGTTTGTTATTGGCACATTACATAAAATGAATTTTGTTCAAATCACTTAATTAGCGTGGACATCATAACGCCCGTAATTCACACCGCTATTGTTTGCGATTCGTGATTTAATGTCATCCCGCGTCAAGGGAAACTACTCAACGCGACCGCCCGCAATGGTGGAATTCGCACCTCGTTAGACAAACAGCTGATCACAGACTTACCTGTTCGAGTTATTGTTTGACCGTCCACGGAACTAATCCACAGGTACGACTGTTCGAGTAATTCATAGTTCGAGTTTAAGGTGTTTTATTACATGAATTATATAGGAAATTTGCCGGGACTGTCGAACCAGTTCGAGTTTTCCATGGTGTTCGAGCCAGACCTGTTCTAGTTATCGAAGTTCTACTGTACATACTTATTTTAGCAGAATACGCACTTATCAGAAGTGTGAGTACAAAATACTCACAGCAATGTGAGCATTTAGAACACACTCATGTCCCCATTAACATGACCTTGGCATTTTGTACTTTCACATTTTTGCGGGAACACTTAGCAATTTTTTGTGTCAAAAGTTTTGTACAAGTTTCTTCATCATATAACATTAATATTACTTGATGGATTACTTCAATATTTGGACACTTGATACATGCAAGCATTTGGAACACACTCATGCCGCTATTAACATGACCTTAGCGTTTTAGACCTTCACATGGTTGTGGAAACACTTTGTGGAAGCCGTTTTTTGTATCAAAAAGTTTGTACATGTTAAAGTTTCTTCATCATTCTATAACATTAATGTTACTTGATGAATTGCTTAAATATTTGGACACTTGATACATGTAAGCATTTGGAACACACTCGTGCTGCCATTAACATGACCTTTTCTTTTTTGCGTCAAAAAGTTTATACAAGTTTCTTCATCATGATATAACTAATATTACTTGACAGATTGCTTCAATATTTGGACACTTGATACATGTGAGCATTTGGAAAACACACATGTCCCCATTAACATGACATTTTGTATCTTCACTTGGTTGTGGAAACACTTTATGTCAAAAAGTTTCTTCAACCTTGACCTTTTTCATGTTTTAAGCATGCACTTCTGTGATGGTTTTTGTGATGCTTACTGTAGCACATGCCCATGATCATGTTATGGTCAAATGCCTCGGCAGGCACGACACCGCTTCTGTGGCGGAATTCTTGTTTTATGTCAAAAAGTTTCTTCAACCTTAACTTTTTTCGTGTTTTAAAAGCATGCACTTCTCTGACTGTTTTTGTGATTGTTACTTTAGCGCATGCCCATGATCATGTTACGGTCAAATGCCTCGGCAGGGGCGACACCACTTCCGTGGTGGAATTTTTGTGTTAAATATTAAATATGTGAAAGCCATGACTTCATTGAAAGGGGACAATGGACTTAGTACTCTTCTTCCACTGACCCTAAAAATATAATATGTGGAAAGATGTTTTGGTATTCAAACAGTTGTGTAAAACAAAATCTGTATAATTCAAACATGAAAATGAATAAAAACGTGTTTTACGGCAGTTCATGGTGGTTATTTCAGGCATATAGCCACGAAGATAAAGGCGTTTTGTTTGTTTGCCACCCACTTCCATGAACTGACGGCCCTGTCAGATGTTGTGCCCTCCGTGAACAACCTACATGTGACGGCCCTCACCACAAACGACACCCTTACATTGCTGTACAGGGTCAAACCAGGTATGTACTGGTTACAATACTGGGTACTTGTCTTAAAATGAGGGTTCGGTGCAAATTGGGCACCTGGTAAACCGTAGTATGTTCAGAGCTCCAGATAAGGTGCATTTTGGCATATTTTACGCACTCATTTTAGCAGAATATGCATTGATTATCAAAAGTGGGAGTACAAAATACTCACAACAATGTGAAAATATGCATTGATTTTCAAATTGAGTAGTGAAAATACTCTATGATAATGTCTGTTCATGATTGAAAAGCACACACACATGTTGGAGTGCACATTTATCTGAATTACAGTGGAACCTCTAAACTTTCCACACCTACCAGTAACATGCTTGTTATGTGCTCTGTGATAGCAAGGGGGGCATCTGTGTTGCTCTTGAGATTCCGTACGTCCGTCCGTGTACATTTACGTCAAAAAGTCAAAAAGTTTGTAAGAGTCTCTCCAGTTAGAGTCCAGGGGCCCGTTTCACTAAGCTTCCTACGACTAAAATGTTCGGAAGTGCAAATTTGTGATCGTCTGGAAATTTCAATTGATGGGTTTACATTTATTGAGCATAGGCTGCATATGCAGCCTATGCTCAATAAATGTAAATCCAATAATTGTTTACAAGAAAACATTGGTAATGTGACATTACAGACTATCATAATTTTGGACCTACAAATATTTTAGTTGTAAGAAGTTTAGTGAAACGGCCCCCAGTATGCCACGGGGCATATCCATGTTTTCTAAACATAATGTCTAGTTTAATTCTTTCAACACCTTAGACCTGTATAGTGGTATTGGCAAAATGTGTAGATCCAGATCATCAGGATCTGCACAATTTGCAAGAAATGTTCATTTATTTAAGAAATAAACACCCCCTTCTCATAAATGGACTAGTCAGAAAATCATTTTGTGACGATTGGATTGGCTGCAAAATTAACATCAAAATCTATTCCAGTTATTTGGGGGTGAAAGGGTTAACAAGTAGTCCTACAATTGGTGTCGTTGTCTATTTGCAGGTGTCTGTGATCAGAGCTTCGGCATCCACGTTGCTGAGTTGGCTCACTTTCCTAAACATGTGATCGAGGTACGTGCCACTGACAAGGCAATGTGGGTGGCAGGTGGGAGTATGCGATGGGTAATTTAGCGATCTGGGTTCATCCTTACCGGAATTCCGACTGGAGACCTGGTTTGGCCCTCACATACGTCTTTGACATTTTGTATGTGACAGTTGAATCTGGTTATACCCCTTATGTGAGTATTACAATTATTCGTAATTATACCCCCCGCAACGAGTTGTGGGAGGGTATACTGGAGTCAGGTTGTCCGTCCGTCCGTCCGTCCGTCCGTCCGTCCGTCCGTACAGACGAGAGCTACATTGTGAGGTTAACCACACTGTGATGGACTTGTTAAGAGATGCTTATTCCGTTTTAACCCCGTTATAAATTGCTCTTGTGAGGTTATTTTGTCTTGTGGGGTTGTTTTTTTCTGTACGATTGATGTTTACAGGGTTTGATTTAGGATGGGTTAGGGTTAGTAACCTCACAATGTACGTCTCGTCAGTACGTCCGTCCGTCTATCAGAACGTCCGTGTGTCCGTCCGTGCGTCCGTAAACTTAACATCAGAGAAATATTGTTATAACTTCTATTTCCTTCATCTAAAATGCTTGATATTTCACACATGCATTCCTGTAAGGCTCTACTACCATGCTGTGCCAAATCCATGACCGTCCAACCCCCGCAGATCCCAAGGTCAAGGTCAAATACTTAGTCCGTGAACTTAACATCGGAGAAATATTGTTATAACTTCTATTTCCTTCATCTAAAATGCTTAATATTTCACACATGCATTCCTGTAAGGCTCTACTACCATGCTGTGCCAAATCCACGACCGTCCAACCCCCGCAGATCCCAAGGTCAAGGTCAAATATTTAGTCTCTTTACAAAACTTAACATCAGAGAAATATTGTTCTAACTTCTATTTCCTTCATCTAAAATGCTTAATATTTCACACATGCATTCCTGTAAGGCTCTACTACCATGCTGTGCCAAATCCACGACCATCCAACCCCCGCTGATCCCAAGGTCAAGGTCAAATACTTAGTCTCTTTACAAAACTTAACATCAGAGAAATATTGTTCTAACTTCTATTTCCTTCATCTAAAATTGCCCCGTGCAGGCACCGGGGCGGGGTCAACTGATCCTGAGAATAGTGCTGCAGTAGCCATTGCTTGTCGTAAAAGGCGACTAAACTGGCTTAACGATTGGGTTCATACTTTCCGGAACCCACTATACCGGATTTGGCCCTCATGTACATTTTTGGCTTTCTTGTATGTGAGAGTTGAGTCGGGCTATACCCCATATATAAAAGTAAGATTAGCGATAATCCTATTACTTTTAGGGGATGGGATAAATGATGCTGGTGTGGCGAGGGCCTGGCACCAAACCTGGTTGTTCTAATTTCAGGACTGAATATATATTTTGATTGTAAATATTGAGTTCTGAAGTTGGGATTTACCCCCCTCGGACAGGTGGATACGGGACACGACCCCGTTGACCCGTCTGCGTGTAGACTCCCTGAGGCTTGTACCTCTATGTCAGAAAAGCGGACGTTAAACCCTATTCACTCACTCACTCACTCATCTAAAATTCTTAATATTTCACACATGCATTCCTGTAAGGCTCTAATACCATGCTGTGCCAAATCCATGACCGTCCAACCCCCGCTGATCCCAATGTCAAGGTCAAATACTTAGTCTCTTTACAAAACTTAACATCAGAGAAATAAGTCTATTTCCTTCATTGAAAATTCTTATTATTTCACTTGTGCATTCCTCTAAGGTTGTACTATCATGCTGTGAGAAATCTACGACTGTACCATGCTGTGCCAAATCCATGACCGTCCAACCCCCGCTGATCCCAATGTCAAGGTCACATACTTAGTCTCTTTACAAAACTTAACATCAGAGAAATATGTTGTATCTGATATTCTATGGCTCACTAGTCAATAATTGTATAATATGTTCGGGCCAGTGAAAATTTCTTTCTGGCCCAGGCTCGAGGTCAAGGCAGGACAAGACGAGGCATTTGATTCCTCGGAATTCTTGTTTACTTATCTCCCTTTGTTGTTTCATGCACTGATTTTGTGTCCAGAGCATAACTCGAACACCCTTTGGAATATTTTTTATTAAACTTCACACATGCATAGAAGACGACCCAAAGGTGTGTTGCGCGCAAGAATGACAACTCTTGCGTCGTTAATTTCTTAGTTATCTCCTTTTGTTGTTTCGTGCACTGATTTCGTGTCCGGAGCATAACTCACCCTTTGGAATATTTTCATGAAACTTCACACATGCATAGACCACGACCATAAAGGTGTGTCACTCTAGAATGACAACTCTTGCATCACTAATTGTTTAGTTATCTCCCCTTTGTTTTTCCGCGCACTGATTTTGTCTCTGGAGCATAACTTGAACACACTTTTTTCAAACTACTTGTGTATCTGGGAGGGGGATACACATTTGCTTGTCGACAAGCGTCCATTTCTAGTTTAATTATGGGATCGAGTGAAACACGGCAATTATTTAATTGTGGATTTGCAGTGCAGTGTTTTTGTCCACTCGAGCGAAAAAATACGCGCCGGAAATTGTGGGTTCGCAGTGTAAAACAGCAAAAAATTAATGGTGGTATCGGTAATTACCATACGTCTCGTCAGAGACATAGAATACAGAGATTGGCAGGTTCCTATTAATGCTATTTATTGTACTAAATTTCGGGTGAAATTGAGTTTTCCGCATTCATTACATGCACGTAAGTATGTAGAACGCAATTCGAACTAGCATGCTTTTATAAATATGTGTGTACGTACATGTAGAATGCAAATCCAACACGCATGCTGTCTACACATGCATGGGCAAATCGTATTTCCAAAAGTGGAAGGCAAATACGCGAGATTGTAACATAAAAAAAATATACCGCCCTTACCCACCCATCCCCAACTAGCACATTTGCGACATATCATTTTCGGTCTAGCTGCACACCTGATGGTGTTTACAATCATCAGTCGGTAATCCATTTTCACGTGCAAAATGTGACTGACCTTTAGAACTCGGCAGAAACGAACCTACCAAAACCACGCTATGTAGTCGCTCACGTCATCGAATTGACGCATTAGCTTGTGCAGTTTCACATTTGTTTGATTTCTTGATAAAAGCAAGATTTTGCAGCACATGAGAATCGTCTCCTAAGTAAGACGATTCTCATATTTTGTCAAAATATGTTTTTGATACCAATATACTCAGGTTTTCTTTTCACATTTGTCTGATGACTTAATAAAACATGTTTTGGCAACACATAAGAATCGTCTCCTTAGACGAGTCTAATATTTTATAAAAACAAAATTGTTTTCACATTTGTTTGATTTCTTTGACCGTGCAAACAATTGACAAATTCAGAAATCAACAACTTAATTTGTGTTTCTCGAGTCTGGTTTCATATGGTGGCGAGGAAATACAATCGATTACACACCGTGAAAATCTTGTTTGAACGTAAATGTCAATTGTCACGTAGGCCATTTCAGTTTACCGAACGGTACGTCAGCTGTTATTCTAAGTACGTATGGTCGCTGGTTATGGGCATTACTTTCCTTCATTTATAAGGTGGGCCAGTAATTTTTATTGATGGGTGGTGGGGTTGACATATTCTTTTTTTATGGATGGGTGGTGGGGCTGGCTTTTTTTTATTTTTATTGACGGGGGTGGGGTTTTTTTTCTTTCTAAATGATGGGTGGTGGGGTTCGGTAATATTTTAAATTGATGGTTGATGGGGGTCAACAAAAATTGTGGGGTTTGAAAAAAAAGTGCCCCCCCACCTCTTTTTGATTAATTCTGGAATTGCCCTTAGCAATGCTAAGGATTTAACACGTCTGTTAAGCTAACAGAAGCTTTGAGCAACCGGCCCTGTCCGTCAGCAGTGGGCATAAAGTTCCAGTCACCGAAGGACGCCGGTGTAATGACACAATGGTTAACAAGTCTACATTCAGTTCAATGAAAACCAAGTTATATTTGCTCATCCTCTGGCATAAAACTTTACCCGATAAATAGACTACCAGGCTAGTGTCTTTTCATATCAAGTTTATCAGGCTCGACTCGGAAACGGTAGGCATATGTAATGCAGAGCTCCAGATAAGTTTTGTATCTAAATAGTATTATACCCCCATATTTCAAATTCAGTGTGTATTTTACTTTTACAAATATATTATTGATTTTCTTCCGTAACCCTTTCAACCCTAAGGAACTGGAATGGACTGTGACATGCTAATGTTCCGACCAATCCAATGGTCACAAAATGATTTTCAGATTCGTCCATTTATGAAAAGGGGGTGTTTTTGTTCTAAGAAATATTAAAATTACTTTCAAAAAGTGCAGATCCTGATGAGACGGCTCGTTACGAGCCGGCTCATCTGGATCTGCACTTTTTGCATAAACCGCTATAGCGGGATTTCGGGTTCAAAGGGTTAATAATAGGGAACAAATGATAACAAATACGACAAATTTGAAAATTCACTTATTTGAGCTGCAAAAAGCTTTACAGCTCAACTAAGTAAATTTTAAGCTTTATTTTCATGACCCAATTTGAAAATCAATGCGTATTTTCACATTGCTGTGAGTATTTTGTACTCAACTTTTGATTATCAATGTGTATTCTGCTAAAATAAATACATACAATACACCAATACTCATCTTATCTGGAGCTCTGATGTAATGGTATATTACTGACCGTTGCAGTTTGCGCGAGACAAGGCGTGTGAGCTGGAGGACTACCAGAGTATCAGCCTCGCCGGCACCGGGATGGACGGGGACGACGAGCCCGCAGTCAAGAAACGCAAACTCGCCAAACAGGTAAATCACCCGGCCGGCCGCTCGTGGTAACTTACAAAAAAACATTAGCCGGGCCCGGTTGTTGAAAACATCGGTTAGCTTAACGGACTGTTAAATCCTTAACTAAATGGTTAAAATCTCTGTTAAAACAGAGATTTTAACCATTCAGTTAAGGATTTAACAGTCCGTTAAGCTAACGGATGTTTTGAGCAACCGGGCCCAGTTGACCAAGAGACCACCTAGAGGATGGGAGCATACAGTAATGGTGACCAATGCTTAAGGATTCATATATTAACCCTTCAACCCTAAGTAACCGGAATTGATTTTGATATGTTAATTTTGCAACCAATCCAATCATCACAAAATTATTTTCAGACTAGTCCATCTATGACAAGGGGGTGTCTTTGCTCTAAAAAAATATTGATTTTGATATGTTAATTTTGCAACCAATCCAATCATCACAAAATTATTTTCAGACTAGTCCATCTATGACAAGGGGGTGTCTTTGCTCTAAAAAAATATGAAAATTACTTGCAAAAAATGCAGATCCTGATGAGACGGCTCGTCACGAGCCGGCTCATCTGGATCTACACTTTTTGCCAATACCACTATACAGGCCTGTGGTGTTGAAAGGGTTAAACTTGGGGTACCATCTATCTATTACACTGTTGTTTATAGGAATTGAATATGAATAATTGTGTTTAAAAGTATTCCACCAATTAGTGCCCGCTATTCAGATATAATCGTTCACTAATATTTAAAGTACAGATAGAGACGTGCTGTTTTATCAGGCTATTTTGATATGCATGAGGCAGGATATTTTTGCTTGAATAAATATTTTTATTAACATATAAAGTATGATCAATGTAGATAAAAAATAATCAGAGAAAATAAATAGTTGTTTCCGTTAACCTGTTTGCTCGAAAATCCTTATATTACAACATGTTTGTCGGATTCACTGCTGGGGCAAAGTGATGTAAGGGTGCCTGTCACCAGATCAGGACAGACACGTTCCGTCGGTGCTAAACATTTTTATTGTAATTTCAGTGTTAACCGTTTGGTACTCCCCCACCCCCACCCATGCAAGTAAATTCCTGTCTGCATATGAGGCTGTGACTGGCGAAATGGGGCTTATGGGTTTTGCATCCGCACAGTCTTGATCAGGATCTGCACTGTTCACCATTCCATCAATGAAACCCCCGCCATGCTTCTAACAAGCAATATAGATCATCATCAGGCTACAGGAGTATGCAATTCGATCAGGAGCTACACTGGTCACAAATCCTGTAAGCCCCATTTCTCCAGTCACAGCCACATATGGCATTCCTGTTGAACACATACAAAACGCCGATCTATCAATCAACCAATTTGCGCCACTTTGGATGCGTGACTTGTAAACAACATTCAGTTTACACTTGTTAACAACTCAACCAGACCGTATTGCCTAGCTATACTAGTAGGGTCATTTCTGAGGATTCTGTGACCATAATGTTCATAGATCTACCTTTCTTTTATTGTTGATTTGTCAACTTGAACCATTTTATGAAAAAAATACCTTCTATGCATTTTTCAAAAATGATGGGAAAAATTCAAAATGGCCGCCAACGACATTTTGAAATATATAAAATGCATCATCTCTGTATTAAAGGGATGAGCAGGAAACACAAATGAGGTATCGTTGCCCAATAAGTGTAACATGCCAAAACTACTGGTATGGTTAAATTTTTGTTTGGACCTTTACATCCAAGATGGCCAACAACAATTACATATTGACATACTCCCCTTCTGCACACCGAGTCTGACCATGTTCACCATTACAAATATAAACTATGTATGTTTCTCAGGATACACTGGTGTGGAAATATATCTTGATCACTGATTGATGCCTATGATATAGAGAATAGTAGGCTAGTGCCGTGATTGGAAAAAAATATCTGGCAAGGCTCAGGAAACGGGATGGGCGAGGCTCTACCGAGCACATCCCGTTTCCATGCCGCGCCAGATATTTTTTCCCATTCACGGCACTAACCTACTATTCTATTTATCCCGTCAACACCTACAAATGGCTGTAAAATGCAAAAATAGTATTGACTGGATATCAAAAATGTTTCATGGCACCGTGTTTCACGGCACATACGCACTGTGTTGACGGGATAAATACAGTAATTGCTACATCACAGTCAATGTGACCACAACTCAAATTTACCCAACCCAAATTCTAAATAGGAAATATGGTTGACAAGCCCATAACACCACAGGTAATGTATATTTGCATATTTGTATCATCCATTCCCAGAGCCTCAACTATTAAGCATAAACTATCTGTAGCCGATTTCACAAACATTGCAAAGTATACTTTTCTAGCAAAGTTTACTTTGAGGGAATAATCATTTATTTTTCCTGAAATGCATTATTTTATATAAAACGAACAACTGCATATATTTGATGATTAAAAGTATGCAGAATTATTATACTGAATTTATTACATTATCACAGCCAAAATGGCTGTGATTTATTTTTCCTGAAATGCATTATTTTATATAAAACGAACAACTGCATATATTTGATGATTAAAAGTATGCAGAATTATTATACTGAATTTATTACATTATCACAGCCAAAATGGCTGTGATAATGTAATAAATTCAGTATAATAAAAATTAATATATTTATCCTAAAATTGAAAATTTCTCCCTCAAAGTATACTTTGCTAGAAAAGTATGCTTTGCAATTTTGATGAAATAGGCTACTGGAAGAGGATTTCAATGATATACTGATAATAATTGTTTTGGACAGACTTGCTACGGACCAATCAAATGTTAAGGAATTGTGTAAATATTTTTGTGCTGGAATTATTGTCATATCAATATCTACAGTCAGAAATATATGTATGTGTTTGGTTCGATGTTTATCATTATCTATAATTATATAAAGGCATGTATCATCTTGCTGGTTATGATAGCTTCTAAGACCAACACACTGAAGAAGTGAGGACACCCACCATATACACTATCCCACACAAATGTCACTGACTGTGGCTCATATATTAAGTGTGATAATTTACATACATGTACATATAAATTATATACATACGATAGGAAATAATTGGGTATTACGAGTGTTATGCATTTCAAGATTGGAATATACCAGACAGCTTTGACTCGGATGTTATGATAACAGGACAAATAACAAATAATCATTTGAGTAGTCATTGAATAAAGACAGTCATTTCCGCTTGTACTATATTGACTTGCTGTACCAGTGATAACAACCTCCCAATTTGACGTTCATTCGTATCGGACTCAAAATATATTACCAACCTTTGATCACTTTGTCACCTTATTTTTTCATTTCTATAATTATGGCAAATACTAAACAGTATCCATTTTGGATTTCACAGTAAGATGAATATATACAGGTAGACTAAAATGGAAGCCAACATTTTCGCGGGGTTGCCATGCATAATTAATCATCCAACATACCCAGTGAGCAACTTTAATTTTGCGATATATAATACATTGTATGTGGTTGCCATCTTGAAATTTGGCAGTCATGATAATATCTCAGGTAACAAAACATCCCTTAAAGCTGATGTACAGAATGCTAAATTTAGTGAGAAATCACACTGTTTGTACATTGTACTTGTATGCAGTCACAAAACTATAGTATTTTCAGTTTTTCAAGATGGCATATGGTGGCCATCTTGGATTTCCTGATCCTGATAGTATCCAACTTAACAAACAACCATTACAGTAGGTATGGTCTGCTAAAATTGTCACACCAATTATACATTTAGCTTAATTTTCCCCACAGAAATATTGTATTTTATATTGTTCAAGATGGCAGACGGCTGCCTTCTTGAATTTCAAGGACTTAATGACTCATACCAACACACAACCCCTCCAGCAGGTGTGGCATACTAAAATTAGTGAATATATACACATTATTATTCCTTTTAGCTGAACTCCAACTAACAATGTGCAGTATTATGTATTTTTAGATGATGGACGGCAGCCATCTTTGATTTCAAAGTCCAAACTAAAAATTAACCATGCCAGCAGTTTAGGCATGTTATAATTATTGGGAAACGACACCTCATTTGTGTTTCTTGCTTGTCTCATTATCGAAATTATGCATTTTATATATTTCAAAATGTTGTTAGCGGCCATTTTGAATTTTGTGCTATAAAAGGTTTTCCCATCATTTTTTGAAAAATGCATAGGAGCTATTTTTTTCTAAAATGGTTCAAGTTGACAAATCATCGATAAAAAAAGATGGGAATAGATAGAGAATAGTAGGTTAGTGCCGTGAATGGGAAAAAATATCCGGCAAGGCTCAAGAATTTCTTTATTTCTCATCAGAAGTATATGTTGTGACCTCATTTGAACCGTCTCGCCGAGACGGTTCAAATGAGTGGTCACAACATATACTTTGGTTCAGAAATAAGGAAAATAGATAGAAAACAGTAGGTTAGTGCCGTGAATGGGGAAAAATATCTGGCAAGGCTCAGGAAACGGGATGGGCGAGGCTCTGCCGAGCACATCCCGTTTCCATGCCGCGCCAGATATTTTTTCCCATTCACGGCACTAACCTACTATTCTATTTATCCTGTCAACACCTACAAATGGCTGTAAAATGCAAAAATTGTATTGACTGGATATCAAAAATGTTTCACGGCACCGTGTTTCACGGCACCTACGCACTGTGTTTACTGGATAATATGGTCATGAATACTCGGAAATGACCCTACTATGCCATGTACGTGTTGTAGGAGGGGGAGGAGCTGATTGACGACTTCCTACGCCAGGTCAAGGAGATCCCAGTGGACAGTCTGACCCCCACCGAGTTCACTGACCGTGTCGCCGCTCTTAAATCTCACGTCACGGACAAACACAATGCCTATATAGAGGACATCCTCGCACGGAAAAGTTAACACCATAAATATAATTATTCTGATGTTGTTGGAAAACAGCTACTTTAACCTATTTCATGCTGAAGATTCGCCGTTTTTCTAACAAAATATAAATATTTTCTTTGTTTCTACTCCAAAATATATTTGTTACCACTCTGTGAACCGTCTTGCTGAGATGGTTCAAATGAGTGGCTACAACATATACATTGTACTTTCATGAAGAAATAAAACAAATTAATAGAATTATTTGAACATGTTGATACCTGTGTACGGTATCTGTATATCACATGAAATGGGTTAATAGAGCTCCAGATAAGTTTTGTATCTAAAGAGTATTATACCCCCATATTTCAAATTCAATGCGTATTTTACTTTTACTAACGTATTATTGATTTTCTTAGTATTAAATAGGGAACAAATGATAAAAAATAAAACAAATTTGAAAATTCACTTACTTGCTCGCTACAATAGCGAACACTGTTTACTTTTTTCAGCTGAACTAAGTAAATTTTAAACTTTAATAAAGTATTTTCACTACTCGATTTGAAAATCAATGCATATTTTCACATTGCTGTGAGTATTTTGTACTCCCACTTTTGATAATCAATGTGTTTTCTGCGGAAATGAGTGCATAAAATACGTCAATACTCATATAATACAATATCTGGAGTGCTGGGTTAACTTGTTGTAATATCATCATGTATAAACACATTGTCAATGCTGATAAGCAAGTAAGCCCTGGCTGCATGAGGTTGATTTGGGTTTATCCTAATACCAGTTAGAAACACCAAGATTCTTTGTTAGCAGTGGAGGTTTCTAGGTTTAACCATTTTAAACCCCACAGAGGCACAGACCTGTATAGTGGCATTAGCAAATAGTGTAGATCCAGATGAGCCGTCTCGTTACGAGCCGTCATCAGGATCTGCACTTTTTGCAAGTAATTTTCACATTTTTGAGAACAAAAACACCCCTCCCCCCCCCTTTTCATTAATGGACTAGTCTAAAAAATAATTTTGTGACGATTGGATTGGCCGGAAAATGAACATATCACAGTCCAGTCCAGTTACTTAGGGGTGAATGGGTTAAAAGGTAAGGCCATCCTGACAGGGATTCAAACACGAGCGGTGGTTTTGTAAGGACATCTGTCACCAGATTAGATTTTTTGACTTCAGTGCTGGAACGTATATTCCTATCCCCATGTTTGTTCCTGTTTGTGTATGACCTGGTTACTGAACGTATGTACAAGTCCATTCCATCAATCGGTCTGCCTTTATGTTGGCCACTTTACAATAAATAGTATAGCTGTCAAATTAATACAATATATGTTCCTGACTGCTGCCTATGTATGCCTGATGGATATTATGGTATTGGATTATTGAGCAACTTTACACGCATACAGTTGATTTTGCAAAGGCATTATATCAGTTATGCAAGTATTCATTGTGTTGCGTATTCTACCAATTAACAAAAGGCTCAAGTGAGCGATCGTTACCGATTTTAGTCCGTGGTCCGTTCACACTTTCAAACGTTTTCGTCTTGTGAACCGCAGGGCCAATGTTGGTCAACCTTAATATGGATGATCTAAAGGTGAGGGCACGTCAGATTTGTAAAATTGGAGGTCGTCGCATAATCCAAGATGGCCACTGTGGAAAAGTGGGTCAAATTTTTAAAAAATCTTTATATGTATCTTTTATATTACACACCCCCCCCCCCCCACCCCCCCGAGATAATTTCAATGAAACTTGGCAGGAATGATTGGTAGTCAATGATGTTTCATATTTGTTAAAATGGACCTCCAAAATGGGTCAAGTAGGGGTCAAATTTCATATTTGACCGAATGTGGTCGTGTCATATATCAAATCGAAGGTATCGACAATCCGATCACTCTGGAGTATTTTTTGTCTAAATTGGATGATTCCGTCATCCAAGATGGCCGCCAAAAGGTCATCCTTTTATTATAGATTTCAAACGTCTTCTCGTGAACCACTTGGCCAATGCTGGTCAAACTTAACAGTTATGGTGCATGGATGAATCCTTTTCATATTTGTTAAAATGGAGGTTGTCGCATAATCCAAGATGGCAGCTATCGATAGGTCAAATTGTTTAAAAAAAATCTCACGAACCACCAGACCGATTTCGACGAATCTTGGCAGCACAGGTGGAAGACTGGACGTAGTACCCAATAAATGGCTGATTTGAAAATGTTACCCCACCCACCCATTTCCGTACACTATGCAGTATAACACTTTTTATACGATCGTTTTTAAAAAACGGTACATATTATGTTTTACCACTGGGCGGGCGGGTGGGCGGGTCGCGGGCGGGCGGCTGACAGAAAACGTGCATAGTTCGTGTACACAACTTCTCTGAAACCGTTCAGTCGATCGATCTGAAACTATACACACGTCTTCTACACATATTGTAGATGTGCACCTTGGTGTTTTTATGCCGAAAAAATATTTTTTAACAAAAATATCACCTTTTTAACTTAGCCATTTTTGCTACATTTTTCTATACAATTCTATATACGGTACAGTTTGTGTACACAACAAACCGTTCAGTCGATCGATTTGAAACTATACACATGTCTTCTACACAATTAATTGAAGGATGTCAAAAAACCTTTTTGGAAATTGGAAGATTGGTTCAACCTTGGTGTTTTTATGCCGAAAACATATTTTTTTAACAAACATATCACCTTTTTAACTTAGCCATTTTTTCTACATTTTTCTATACAATTCTATATACGGTACAGAGTTTGTGTACACAACTCCTCCAAAACCGTTCAGTCGATCGATTTGAAACTATACACACGTCTTCTACACATATTGAAGATGTGCACCTTGGTGTTTTTATGCCGAAAAAATATTTTTTAACAAAAATATCACCTTTTTAACTTGGCCATTTTTTCTACATTTTTCTATACAATTCTATATACGGTACAGAGTTTGTGTACACAACTCCTCCAAAACCGTTCAGTCGATCGTTCTGAAACTATACACACGTCTTCTACACATATTGTAGATGTGCACCTTGGTGTTTTTATGCCGAAAAAATATTTTTTAACAAAAATATCACCTTTTAACTTAGCCATTTTTTCTACATTACTTATTGTATCCAATTCCCTATTATTTTCTACTTTACACTCTACTTTTCTACCTCTGCCTAAATTAGTATACATGTTTAGCACAACGAGATGAAGAAATAATGCTATAGACTTTCAAATTCTCATTAATGTTTCTTGCCTTGGTGACAGCTTCACATTTCTGCATCTTCGCTGTCTGGCCCATATTCGACGGGCGTATTTTGTGACTTGCGGCACTCTTGTTCAAGGTAGGAAAGCGCTTGGAAATATTTTGTATTTTTAGGCTCGCTCAAACACCACCAGTAGCCGATTTCATCAAAATTACAAAGTATACTTATCTAGCAAAGTATACTTTGAGGGAGAAATTTTCAATTTAAAGATAAATTTATTAATTTTTATGATACTGAATTTATTACATTATCACAGCCATTTTGTGCCATTTTGGCTGTGATAATGTAATAAATTCAGTATAATAATTCTGCATACTTTTAATCATCAAATATATGCAGTTGTTAGTTCTATATGACATAATGCATTTCGGGGAAAAATAAATGATTACTCCTCAAAGTATACTTTGCTAGAAAAGTATACTTTAAAATGTTGGTGAAATCGGCTACAGGTGAGCGATACAGGCCTATTTGGGCCTCTTGTTTTGATTAATGGCTCATGTAGCTCCAAATTTGCTGAATCGAGGTCTTCTCCATTGGAGAAATATTATAGGAATGAATGGCCTTTTTGTGGAATTTATCGGGGTATAAACTTGGAAATGTCGCGGGAATACTGGACGAAGGCCTGAAGACCTCGTCCAGTATTCCCGCGACTTTTCCAAGTTCATATCCCCGATAAATTCTACAAAAAGGCCATTCATTCCTTATAATTCCAGCATTTGAAATAAATTCATCAAGAAAATGTGTTTATTTTGACAGACGGCAGCCATTTGTTTACATTGACAGCACTGACAGCGCACCTGTAGAAAGTAGTTTGGCGTGGGAGTTTACTGGGATATAAATTTTGGACAGAGACTTGCTACGGGCCAATCAAATGTTAGGCAATCGTGTAAATATTTTTGTGCTGGAATTATGACCTTGTACAATTAAATGAGGATACTGCATCTTCAGTGCTGCAATACTATAATTTTCAGTGTTGAATTCACGATCTTCCCCAATAATAATATAGTTGTATGTATTCATGTCTGTACATGTATATGACCTTGCTGTTGAACAGTCGTACAATCCCAATCAATCGACCAATAATTTAGCTCATGGTGCAAATGTGTAGTTACTAGACTGACTGCAGAAATAGGGCTCACGGCATTAGCGATCAGTGTAGACCCAAATCATCCGCAGTCTGATCAGGGTCTGCACTGTTTGCAATTCAGTCGGGGATCTGTTTTGCTTCTAACAAACTATATAGATCCTTATTTTTCTGCTTGAATGTTCTGGCAGATCAGCAGCTAAATAGGTCATAAATGCCTTGAGATATTTCTCCAGTCACATCCACATGCGTGGAAAATGTGCTCATATAGAATAGGATATCGTGGTGGAAAAGCTCAGTTTTATCAATTGTGGCCATTGCGTAATTTGGCCAAATATTTTAGGTATTTTTCTTAGTTCTTCACCAAAAATGGCAAGTTGGGAGTTCTTTAGAATCGTCTCAATGAGACGATTCTAAAGCACTCCCAACTTGCCATTTTTGGTGAAGAAATAACAAAATTCCCCCTAAAGTTGATCAAATTACGCACCTTAACTGGAGCTCTGCTTTCAACGCCAGAGTGGTATTGGCAAAAAGTGTAGATCTAGATGAGCCGGCTCGTGACGAGCCGTCTCATCAGGATCTGCACTTTTTGCAGTAATTTTCACATTTTTGAAAACAAAAAAGAACACCCCTTTTTATACGACCGTTTTTAAAAAACGGTACGTATTATGTTTTACCGCACGGCGGGCGGGCGGGCGCCCGAAGCGGGCGGGCGGCTGAAGAAAAAGCGCATAGTTTGTGTACACAACTTCTCCGAAACCGTTCAGTGGATCGATCTGAAACTATACACACGTCTTCTACACATATTGAAGATGTGCACCCTGGTGTTTTTATGCCGAAAAAATATTTTTTAACAAAAATATCACCTTTTTAACTTAGCCATTTTTTCTACATTTTTCTATACAATTCTATATACGGTACAGAGTTTGTGTACACAACTCCTCTGAAACCGTTCAGTCGATCGTTCTGAAATTATACACACGTCTTCTACACATATTGACAATGTGCACCTTGGTGTTTTTATGTTGAAAACATATTTTTTAACAAAAATATGACCTTTTTAACTTAGCCATTTTTTCTACATTTTTCTATACAATTCTATTTACGGTACAGAGTTTGTGTACACAACTCCTCCGAAACCGTTTAGTCGATCGTTCTGAAACTATACACACGTCTTCTACACATATTGAAGATGTGCACCTTGGTGTTTTTATGCCGGAAAAATATTTTTTAACAAAAATATCACCTTTTTAACTTAGCCATTTTTTCTACATTATTGTATCCAATTCCCTATCATTTCTACTTTACTCTCTACTTTTCTATCTCTGCCTAAATTAGTATACATGTTTAGCACAACAAGATGAAGAAATAATGCTATAGACTTCAAATTCTCATTAATGTTTCTTGCCTTGGTGACAGCTTCACATTTCTGCATCTTCGCTGTCTGGCCCATATTCGACGGGCATATTTTGTGACTTGCGGCACTCTTGTTCATAAATGGACTAGTCTGAAAATCATTTCGTGTCGATTGGATTGGTTCGGAAATTAACATATACAAATTCACTCCAGTTACTTAGGGGTGGTTGTGGTGTAAACAAACATTACAATTCTTGTTAGAGAGGGATACTTCCAATGGGCAGTATTTGTGTGCATTGTTATCCACACACCATCCATCGTTTCATTTTGTCATTTACAATAAAACTAATTTCTACATTCTCTATTCATTCGTCCCATTCCAGTTTGTTGTTATATGTGGAAACCAGGGAAGGGTCGGTAGTAGCCGATTTCAACAAAATCGCTTATCATACTTATCTAGCTAAGTGTACTTTGAGGGAGTACCGGTAATCATTTATTTTTCCTCGAAATGCATTATTTCATATTGAACTAACGACTGAATATCATGAATATATTTGATGATTAGAAGTATGCAGAATTATTATACTGAATTTATTATGTTAATGGCTGTGATAATGTCATCATTTCAGTATAATAATTTGGTCAGAAAATATTTTTTCATTAAATAAAAAAATTATCCATAAATATAAATTTCTCTCAAAGTGTACTTAGCAATTTTGTTGAAATCGGCTACAGTCGACGATCCTAGAATTGCCGCTGAAGCCCTTGCTTTTCTTAAAAGGTGACTAAATGGAGATTGCTCTATATGCTATTGTGTCGGTCGTACATAACACCAGCTTGGGATCTTGTACCACTCGTAATAAAATTGTTGATTTGAAAAGATTTGAGGACAACTGCAGGCGTTAATAGCAACATTTATCTGGATGAGTAGTGAACACATTTGAAGAGAATTGGTGAGTATTGAAGTAACATGATCTGTGTAGCACACTGAACTGGGCCTGTGCTTCTAAAACGTTTCGAGCCTGTGCTTGGTCCTCGGTCTCGGCCAATCAAACTACACGATTTCGAGCATAAATTTAGAGAATTTGGCCAATTAAGCTTCCTGATTTTGAGTACAAATTTGGCAAATCAAATTTCATGATTTGGTGTACACATTTTGAGATGTCCGCTGAACAAATTGCATCAATCATTTTTTTGTACAAATTTCTGTCTATCAAATTGTTTGATTTTGGGTACAAATTTGGAGAATTCTGCCAAACGAGAACATTGATTTTGTGCTCAACTTTGGAGATATCAGCACGGGTGCATGTGTAATGATGTAGCATGATCTGTGTTTAGACGACAACGGCCTCCAGCTGCTGGTTGTCTGTATGGTCTGCCGACTGTGCTGGGGCAGCCTCTGGCTGCAGACTCGTCTCGCTGGTACTGCTCTGGGAGAAATGGGACGCGCGTGTCTTCTTCATGCGGTTCTGGTTTGGCATCCGCTGGCATGGGATTGGAAACTGCCAAAAGTCACACGGTTGAATATCAATATATTGGGGCATATAGAAGACACTTAAATTTGTGTTTAATTATGGTGGACGATTTTCTATATACCGGTACATGTATCTGAGTACTGACCCCCTACAAGTGTGTCTAGAAAAATAGGTTTATGAATATTTCTTTACTTTGTTGACCCTACAAGTGTGTCTAGAAAAATAGGTTTATGAATATTTCTTTACTTCGTTTGGCTTGACTAGGTGTATTTTTTAGATATTTCATAATTCTACGAAACTCAATGTCCGCTCCGGTTGATTTTGACATCTTGGAAAATGATGCATGCTATGCTATTTCGCCGGTACGGTTTCGCGTCAGAATTGGAGGTATTTTTCGGGCATTTGTAGCATTGTTGTTCTATATATTTAATTCCCTTATTAACCCATTCCTTGTAGTAAAACATTATTTCATTATTTTTTATTTTCGAATTGTTCCATAAAATTTGCTTCAATATAGCCTGTAAGGCTCTACTACCACACTGTGCCAAATCCACGACTGTCCAACCTCTGCTGATCCCAAGGTCAAGGTAAAATACTTAGTCTCTACAAAACTTAACATCAGAGAAATATGTTATAACTTCTATTTCCTTCATCTAAAATGCTTCATATTTCACGCATGCATTCCTGTAAGCCTCTACTACCAATCCACAACCGTCAAACCCCCGCTGATCCCAAGGTGAAGAAGGTAAAATACTTGGAACGTTTTAGAAGCACAGAAATCTGTTATAACTTCTATTTCCTTGCATATTTAGGGGCACATTGGCCCATGCGGTGGGTATTCCGCAAGCCTCGCTTACTAACAAATCTAATTTTATCAGGCTTTGAATCCCAGAGAAAATCAAACGTAATGCGTATAATTTGCTTCATAGTCTCCTGCTCAGGATTGTCTAGAACTGTTAGGGAATATTAATTTTGGAAATGCTAAACTTTTAATGACAGTTATTTTACCTAGTATGGTGAGCTTTCTTTTTTTCCATTTGCCTAAAAATTGCTGAAATTCCTTTATTTTAGGATTTATGTTTAATCTATGCACTTTATCAAAAATTATCTATTGTGCTAATTAATATTTAGAGAGATTGTCTGGACCCATCCATGCAAAATGTAGCATCATCCACGAACATAGTATTTTTTATTTCTTCACTATTTATAGTTATTCCATTTATTAATTGATTTCTTTCGGACACCGTGCGAGAGTATTTCTATTGCGATTATGAATAAATAAGGAGATAATGGACATCCTCGTCTTACTCGTCTTCCCAAGCAAAGATCCAACTAACGTACTATTATATGCTAATGTGACTGGTGAAATGGGGCTTATGGGTTTGCGACCAGTGTAGATCCAGATCAGCCTGTGCACGCGCAGTCTGATCAGGATCTGCACGGTTCGCTATTCATCAATGAAACACCTGTGGTACTTCTACCAACCAACGTAGCTGGTACTTCTACCAACCAACGTAGCTGACTATCGGGCTACATGAGTGCGTTATTTGATCAGGATCTATACTGGTCACAAATGCCATAAGTCCCATTTCTCCAGTCACAGCCACATATTTATACCCCACCCCGAATAACGAGTTGGGTGGGGGGGGGGGGTGGGGGGGGGTATACTGGAGTCAGGTTGTCCGTCCGTCCGTCGTCCGTCCGACTCTACTACCATGCTGTACCAAATCCACGATCGTCCAACCCCCGCTGATCCCAAGGTCAAGGTCAAATACTTAGTCTCTACAAAACTTAACATCAGAGAAATAAGTTATAACTTATATTTCCTTCATTGAAAATTCTTAATATTTCACTTGTGCATTCCTCTAAGGTTGTACTATCATGCTGTGAACAATCTACGACCGTCCAAACCCCGCTGATCCCAAGGTCAAGGTCACATACTTGAGTCTCTTTACAAAACTTAACATCAGAGAAATATGTTATAACTTCTATTTATTTCATCGAAAATTCTTAATATTTCATGCATGCATTCCTCTAAGGCTCTACTATCATGCTGGGACAAATTCCCGCTGATCTCGAGGTCAAGGTCACATACTTAGTCTCTTTACAAAACTTAACATTAGAGAAATCGGTTATGACTTCTATTTCCTTGCTCGGATCTGCTTCACATTTCGCACACGCATTGCTCCAATGGACCTGTACCACCCTGTGACAAATTCACGTTCATGCCGCTCCCGCTAAGCCCAGGGTCACGGTCACAAGCCCACACACTTGGAAATTTTTACATATTTTAAGGGTACCTGGGCCCACGCGGCGGGTATTCCGTAAGCCTCGCTTACTGACCAATCTAGTTAAAATTTGGACGTACATCCAAAATTGTTAACCCTTAGACCGCTATCTTAATCTTTTGTCGTCTGCTGTTTATTTTCCATGTTCATCAAAAACATGCTTCGACAGCATTTTAGAATAATTTACAACATGCTTTGAAAGCACTTCAGAATCATTTCCATTGGAAATGATTCTGAAGTGCTATCAAACCATGTTTTTATTGAGAAATAGGGCAAAATATAAAAGCAACAGCAGACGACAATTGTTGTGAGTAGCGGTCTAAGGTTTAACGTTCACGACGCCGGCGCCGGAATGGTCATTGCTACGCCTCCCTCTTCGCTACTGTGGGTGAGACAAAACAAATGTAGGATAAATCTTTCCGTCAGTGACATCGAAAGTTGATAGAAAATACAGGACTCGTGCGGAATTACCCCTTAGAATGCTGGGAACAAAAACTTGTTCGCTGTTGTTTTATATTATGTCTTCTTTCTCAATAAAAACATGGTTTTACAGCACTTTAGAAGCATAACATTGGAAATGATTCTAAAGTGCTGTCGAACCATGTTTTTAATTAGAAAAATTGAAAATAAGAAATAAGCCGCAGACGACAAATTTAATTCAACATTGTTTCACAGCACTTTAGAATCGTAAGATTGGAAATTATAAAGTGCTGTCGAACCATGTATTTAAAGGTACATACCCACGCAGCAGGTACAACATGTTCTTTATATCACAGATATAATGTGAGACATTTTCTGGCAAAATAAACATTGTTCACCGTTACCGCACGTATTGATTGGCACTATTATACATTTTATATCAGAAGTAAATTTCCACACTGATATCGGGGGCGATAACCGTGTTTCCTTAAAATGTACTATTTATTCTCTGTATTTTTCGATGTGCAATGATCATGCTTTATAATCTGTCGTAAATATTATTTTTTCAGGCGACGCATTTAATTAGTATAAATAATTAAAAAATATGCCTCATTTGCATATGAAAATAGCCTGATACCACCGCGCGTCACTATCAGTAAAATAAATATTACTAAATGATTATATCGTATAACGGGCACTTGTAAGTTTTAGAACTGGTGGAATAGTGACACAATTATACACTTATTTAAATCACATAAAGAACATTTTGTGCCTACTGAGTGGGTATGTACCTTTAATGAGAACAAAAAGGAAAATAAAAATTAAGCAACAGACGATAAATATAATTCAGCAAGGCAAGGGTTAAATTCCGCACGAGCTCTGAATGTTATGTGTACCTGTACGACGGCGTCCGTGACCCGAGGATTGCGGGTTCGGCGTTGTCGCTCACCGAGCTCCGCTATCCTGTGTGCGAATATGGCGAACATCTGCAGGGCGCGCCCGTTGTTGTCGTTTGGCATGTTGGCGACGACGAAGAAGTTCCGGTGCACGTCTCCATGGTGAACAAGCACGTTTCGCGGCGTCTGCTTCCTGAAATAAAAAATGGTGAGCTGTCATAGGATATAGTATTACGTTGGAAGGAGCTGCACCCGATTACACAAGTTGGCCTAATATGTCGCGCGATGTAAATAGTCCATTCTGATTTTGGGACCCCACCCACATGGTAGCTGGTTATATGCTGGATCGAACCTGTTGGCCCAGCCTTATATGACCTTAGCTGTTGATAAACTGTTAAGCTCGAATAAATAAAACAAACAAACGGACTCCCCACTACCTCCAGATGAGTTTATCCACAATGTTCAACTATAACGTGTGGGCATCTTCATCTTCTATTACAGCAATCGAACCAATCTTTCAAGCGAGAAGACGCCATACTGCAGCGGAAGTCCACCAATTTAGTCTTGCAAAATACAAATAAAACGATCCCGACTTTACCTATTGGCCGATTCTTATTTGGCCTTTAAATATTTGCTGATAAAATATATCGCCTATTGGACATGTATGTAGATGGCTTTAACCCAAGCATGTAATATACAAGAGTATGTGAAACAACGCTAAATCGCACGATATGTATGTAAAATGTGGGTTCTGGTCCAAAAACTTTGTACCCAATATCAAAATCCTTAACGTAGCATGTGTTTTTTTCACTATTCAGGTAAATTAATCACCTTGTATATTATAGTTCTATCATTCCTAATGTTCTACTTTCATCTACGAAAGGTTTAATTATTTTAATATATTTATGTTTTAAATTAACTAATACACCACCACATGAGCAACATATTTGATATTTAGCGGTTGTGCCACCACCGCAATTTAGGCATTCTCTTATTTTACTTTTATCCTTTTTATTTATATAATTGTGAAGTTTGCGGAAGTTTGATCTTCTTGTAGCATCGGCTTTACAGCGTCCGTATTTACCGACTTAGAAAGCAGCATATCTTTTTTTGTCCTTTTTATTTACATTTAATATCTTTATATTAAATATATTAAACAATAAAAAGTAATTATAAAATAAAAAAATAGTAATATTGATGTGAAATACATGTTTTAACCTTCACCGCGATGGTATAATAGATGATGAGTAACTTAGAAAGATGATAGATGCTCTCAAACCTGTATCTGCAAAACCTACATCCTTTGAAATTCATAAACAGAAATATGCTGATGTAATGAATGAACTTAAATATAATAAAAACACAGTCTTCTTAGAACTTCTTGATAAACCAAAATGTGGATATTTTAAGGCATAAGAAATATCAGTTAAAATATACAGATCCGCAAAAGCTATTGTCAGATAAGAAAGATATTATACAAAAATCAACTTATAAAAGAGGTTAAAGAGTTAAAAGGATTAACATTTCAACTTGGTCTTGTTATTGATTTATATAAAGATGATACTGAGGAAACACAAGAACAAAAGGTGCATTCCACAGCGAACAATATACCATCTGGAATTCTGAAGAAAAAAATCACATATTAAAAAGTATTGAAAATTTCACAAACACAGCTACAGGCATGATGATTGATCATTGTATTATGTTTTATTTGAATATTGCGAAATATGAACCATTAAAAGGTTCTTCTTATATTCCTCTACCCAAACAATTGGCAGCAAATAAGGCAATAATCAATGTTAAAAATAATGATGATAAATGTCTGGTTCATGCAATAAATTCTGCACTCAATCTTTCTTCAAAACATTCAGATCGTTTATCATCTTATCCAAAACCTACAATACTAACTAAAGGAATTTAATTTCCAGTTACAATTTCACAAATACCAAAAGTAGAGAAACAAAATAATCTTGGAATCAATGTCTATGGAAATAAAATATCAAAGAAGACACTACGCATCTTTCCATATCCCATATCAAAACAACCAAAAGAAATGAAAATAATTAATTAACTTAATATCTGATGTTGATGATAATTATAATGTCGATGAAGATAGCGATGACGAAGATGATGATAATGATGATGAAGAAGAAATAGAATATCATTACTGTTCGATTAAAAACTTAAATAGATTACTCTGATCAAAATAAACATAAAACGAAAACTTAATTCTGTGAGCGTTGTCTTTATGGTTTTTCACGAGAAGATTTACTTATCCAACATAATGAAGATTGTGAAGGTATTAACAAAAGTCCAACAATAATGGAAATACCAACAAAGAACCATATCAAGTTTAAAAACTTTCAAAATTGAATGCCAGTTCCTTATGTAAAATATGCTGATTTTGAAAGTATAATTAGACCAAAAACTGTAAAAGTAGGTGATAAATCGAAAATAACAAACGAACATGAAGCTTGTGGATTTTGATATCAAGTTGTTAGATATGATAGAATTATTGAAGAACCATTATACATGACAGAACAAAATAAGAAAGATTATGACAATACAACACACTGTTGGGTTTGTGAGGAAATGAAAAAGTAAGAGATCACTGTCATATCGCAGGTAAATATAGAGGAGCAGCACATAAAACTTGTAATCTAAAACTAAAAATAAAACCAAATACAATTAAAATTCCTGTAGTATTCCACAACTTAAAAAAGTATGATAGTCATATTGTAATGCAAAATATACATAAAGCAAATAGGAATATTACTTGCATCCCAAACAATGCAGAAAAGTATATATTATTCAGTATAGGTCAATTTAAGTTTTTAGACAGTTTTCAACATGTTCTTTGGAGAAATTAGTTGAAGCAACAGATACAGCTGATTTCAAAAAAACAAATATACTTCTACGTAAAGGTATTTACCCTTATGCATATGTTGACAGCCTTGAAAGGTTCGATGACACTGATTACCATCAATAGATACATTTTACAGTAGTCTCACAGATGAAAATATCAGCCAGAAAGACTATGTATATGCACAAAACGTATGGAAAGCATTCGACTATGAAACTCTTTGTGAGTATCATGATCTCTACCTTAAAACAGATATTACTCTTCTTGCAGATGTTCTTCAGACATTCAGAAAAACATGTATGTCTGCATATAAACTTGACCCTCTACACTATTATATTGCACCTGGTTTATCACGGGATGCTCTACTCAAATATACAAATATATTTAGGACTATTAAACAGATTTAAACCAGCATCTTTTAATTGAAAAAGGTATGCGTGATGGTATAGGTATGGTTTCAAAAGACATGCAAAAGCAAATAATTATTGTGTCCATGATTACAGTCCGAACAATGATGATAACCACATTATGTATTATGATGCAAATAACCTTTATGGATGGGCAATGAGTCAACCATTTCCATACTCGGGATTTAAATGGACGAATGATTGTAAATTTGATAAACAAGGTAAAGGTTGGATTCTTGAGGTTGATTTAGAGTATCCAAAAGACATAAGGATACGGCTTGCCCCTGAAAAATAAACAGTGAAGAAGGAATGGCTCTCAAAATATCAAACAAAACTGTTTGAAAATAACAGTATGATAAATACAGAGAAACTTGTCCTCAATCTGATGGATAAAGAAAAGTATGTATTACACTATATAAATCTTCAACTTTATAAATCCCTTGGTATGAAGGTAAAGGAAATACACCGAATATTAGAATTTAATGAAAAACCATGGATGGAACCATATATCGCACTTCACACAGAGTTCCGTATACATGCAAAATCAGCATTTGAAAAAAGATTTCTACAAACTCATGAACAACTCTGTTTATGGAAAGACCATGGAGAATATGTGTAAATGCGTAAACATAAAACTAGTAAGAACAGATGGTAGTGAGAATTCACAGATAAGGAAAAGTATTGCCAAGCCCAATTTCAATAGACGTGTTAAATTATCAGATGAATTGTCTGTGATACATGTAAACAAAACGAAACTAACACTAAACAAGCCAATCTTTGTTGGTATATCAATCTTAGATTTATCAAAACACTTAATGTATGATTGGTATTAATACATTGAAAAAGAAGTATGGTGAAAACTGTACAATGTTGTACACTGATACAGATTCTTTACTAGTTGATATAAAAGACCAAAAGACTATCCATTATATGATGAAACAAATAAAAAAAGATAGGAAAAATTAAAGATGAATGTGTAGGTATTGCAATTGCCTAATACATTGGTTTGCGCCCCAAGTTATATTCTATATTAAGAACGGATGAGCAACTCATTAAGAAAGCGGAAGGAGTGAAAAAGTATGAAATTAATAAACAAATAAACTTTGCAATCTATAGCGATGCATTATTCAACAGACAAAAATACACACATACAATGAATATGTTACGTTCCATGCACCACAATATATATGGACTAACAGCAAACAAAATAACACTCACCACTTGATACACAACGATTTATAGCGCGAGATGGTTTAAAACATGCGCTTTTGGAAATGTATTTAATAAATAAATATTATAAGGTATAGTAAATAAAAATGACACAACAGATTACAACAGCTAAGTTTGAAGAACTGATCAAAGAGCAAACCCAATATAGCACACTAAAATAGGCTGAATTAAAGAAGAATGAAATATATACTATAACTGCGTATGGTACTGATTACGGTCAATCTATGGTGTTATCACTATCAGATCGTACTGAAGTATGGGCTCCATCACGTCTTAAGGAACGTATAGAAACGGTGAATAATAAGAACAACCATATTTACCAGATGATCACAGTTATTGCTGGTATGATAATAATTATGATATTTCAGCTTACCATAGAATATGTACCGAATTTGGTATTAATCCAAACAAGGATTTCAGACAAAAAATAAACCATGGGAATCAAAATCTTGGCGAATTCTTTTATGTATTTCCAGGCAAGTGGGTCATATATATTAAGTCACAGGGATGTCAATGCTCCATTCTTTAATGAGAATGATTAAATCCAGCATAAAGTTGATATCACAATGCCTGGACCAGTTTTGTTCTGGATAATTCGATTGGATATACTCAAGCCGGAGTTGAACGACTGAAAGTAGTATTAGAGTATACGTTTGGTCAATGCTTGGAGCCCAGTCACAAATTATAACTTCATTATTGGTACTGGGACTGCCTTTGATGCACACACACAGTACATGTAGTTAGCCAATGTTAATGATGCTATTAACAGAGCTATAGACTTACCAATAATAATTTCAAAGTATCAGAATGTTTTAGAACATGCTAGGTCAAAAGTTGGCTTTGTATGTGGAATTGGATTATATATGGCACCAAGTGACATGGTTTTGCAGATTGGAAGTATTCACAATTATAATAATTTAATAGTAATATTTACCGACAATCAATCGGTTGGTCTTAATGATAGTATAAATAGCATGTCAGTACCGTCACCAATACAAACGAAAGAGAAAAGTGTTATTAAACCACTAGGCACTGCTGCAGTACCAAAGCATGTGCATCATGTTCAATCTCATGAAATTAAAACTATAGCAGAAGCAGATAATCATGAAAATCGAAATACCGCTCTAGTTACCGGTATTATTATAATTGGTTTAGGAGTTTTATTATTTTATTATCGAGATAGAATATAATCTTTAGCAAACATATATAGAAGTCCTGCAATTGTTATTATTAAAGCCCATACATTATTTGCTAACCAACCAATGGCTTTCTCCGCAATTTTCAGCAACCAAGCTACACTAGTGCCAATTATTCCGGGTAATGCAGCTGCTGCTTTTCCAGCTAACATTGCAAGTAAAGAGCCAATATGTTTAATTGTTTCTTTATCCATTCTTTATCTCCTCCTTTTCCTGGTGGTTTTGGAATATTTGCAACACTACTCCAGTAGTACTTACAATTAGAGTGGAAATTATATATCCAATAGCGGTTATAACTGAAACTATTGTTATTCCCTGTTCTTTGAAGAGAGTTCATAATCTTTCTCGTAATGTGGTATCTTTATGTAATAGTCTTTTAATTTTATTGATTTATTCTATTTATTTGGGTTTTTAATGTATCCGTATTATTTGATATAACTTCAAGACGAGCTTCACGCTCAGATTCAATATCAGCAATTTGTTTTTATATTTTCTGTGCCTCTGGATTTTCAGCATTAAATGTTATTACGGCTGATAATTTTAATCAGAACTCCGTAGCAAATAAGGTAAGCTGAGTAATCTTAAGCTAAATTTTAACTTAAATAGTAGTAATATAAAGAATGTTTGTGATATTGATATCTATAGAATTATTGATTATTAAACTTGGCTGTGTTTGGGTTCATTTTAAAATTAAAAACATATTGTATAAAATAAAAATGGAATGTGACGAGCTTATTTAGAAATTAATTGATGATGGGAGTACTGATAATGAAAACGAGGCCAGTATAGACCACATAAAACAACGGTTATCTACAATTATTTCGGGGGGGGGGGGGGGGGGAATCTGTTCAATATTTGTGTAAATATATAAATATTTCGCAGCTAGACGATATGCCGAATGAACAAGTTCTAAAACTGTACAACATATTTGACGCTAGGCCAGGTGCTTCAATGACGAAAACACTTGGGAATACTATATTAAATGTGTATGCTATGGTAGCTGATAAAGTTCTACCTATACCTGAAGAAATTATCTGCCTTGGAGGATGACAGATTGTTGAAGACGCTCTAACTACGACTTGCTGCGAGTTATACTTTTAAGTTCGGTGCATTTCTGGCAAGAATTACTACACTGATTACAACAATTAAATATTGTCAATTTCAAAAATATAAAAGATTTAAATATAAACAATGGAAAACAATCAACAATCATGCCGCGACTACCTGTAGATGATGTAGATGAAGCTATACGTGAATATAACACAGTTACTGCTCCGGTGGCAGGTGCACAACGATTACAAGCATTTGACAGAGAGTCAGTATTGAGTGATTTTTCATACTCCATTTTAATGGTCAGTTTCATTATTGGCGTCATTCACAATCACAATCCACTTAATCGAACTCCATAGTCAGCGTTCACAATGTTAACGTTTTATTTTTTAGATTGGTTTTCTATTTTTAAGATATTACATTTGAAAAAGTATCCGGCTCTGGCGGGGTTTGAACCCGTGCCGGGTAGACAAGTCCTCTATCCATTGGGCCACTTGCCTGTATAGTGGTATTGGTAAAACGTGTAGATCCAGATGAGGATCTTCACTTTTTGCAAGTAATTTTCATACTTTGAGAGTAAAAACACCCCCTTTTTCATAAATGGACTATTCTGAAAATCACTTTGTGACGATTGAATTGGTCGCAAAATTAATGTATCAAAATTCATTCCAGTTACTTAGGGGTGAATTAGTTTTAATATAGAGATCCTCTACGTATTATATTTTAAATCTACCGTTTTCGTGTGATGTTCATTCTCGGCTGCCTGCCCGTCTTGAGCGTAATGAGCAGTTTGAGCGCCGGCACAATAACGGCGAGCCAGGTGGACGCGGGTAGGTTGTCGACGCTCGGCTCGTCCTCCAGACGCTCGATCTTCACTTTGTCCAGGCCCGCCATGATCCACGTGTCACTCAGTTGCCGCAGCTCCCATGGATCGAACTGCACCTCCACCGTCGTCCTCCGGCGGCTACGGTACCGCAGACTCGTGTTCCGGCGTAGTTCGCGGTCCGACACCTGGTTGTAGACGGCCAATGCCGGCTCGTACCCATCGTAGTGCTTTTCAAATTCTTCCCGCGTCGCGTCGTTCAAGTAACCTAGGCGACATACTAGGAAATCCTCGTCGAACAGCGAGTGGACAAGTTTTTGTAGTTGATTACAATCCGTTTCCTCTTTCTTGAATACGCCACGTAACATCCGGCGAGTTCGCGCCCAAATGGAATTTCTCGGCTTCCGGCCATATCGTCTGGCGGCCTTTGCAAGGTCATACTTCCCTTTATGCCCTGTTTCCGTTTCAAGCCAGTTCCTGAACCGACGAAGAGCGTTGGTTCTGGGAACGCTCGGCTTTCTGTCTTGGGAAAACATTCTGGCATCAGCTCCCACACACGGTGTCGGCTGGAATAAATGACAATGGGGAATGTACATAGTACTTACTTATGGGATTTGTGACCAATGACGCCCCTGATCAAATAGCACAATCCTGCATGTAGCCTGACAATGATCTGTAATACTTGTTAGAAGCATGCCGGGGGTTTCATTGATGAAAGGGCGATAGTGCAGGTCCTGATCTGGATCTACACTGGTCGCAAAACCCATAAGCGTATCACGGAATTACGGTAATTGTGGATATTAAACTTCTGATCTTCTAGCACACTCGTAAAGCCTGATAAGCATATACACATCAATTATAAATATTACGGGTGCTTCATTGATTGAATGAAAAACGGTGCAGAGCTGCATGATCAGATTGTGCGGATGCGCAGGCTGGTCTGCATTACACTGCTCGCAAAACACAGAGGCCCATTTCTCCAGTCACATCCACATTTGTCGGCAAACGGTTAAAATCACATCTCGATCCAAAACTGGATAAATAGTATATGTTATCTCCCTTAAGATCGTATATTATGTACCGCGAATTTATATGGGGGCAGCCATTATTGCCTAAACGGCGAGTACGACCAAGAAAATAGTGTCCTGTGGTGCCAACTTATCCTATGGCGTTTGTGTCTGTCTTGCTTTGTACCTAAAACTCTACATATACTATTCTTTATAGTTTTCACAGTTTTGGGCTCCGTTTATCAGTTAAATTTTGGAAAATACGAATCGACACATTGTGTGTGTATGAATACAGCAGCTATTGTCTTTAGTTCTAGTAGCAGTGACCATCACAGTACATTTGCCTCTGGATAATGATTGACAAAATATGCAACTTTCAGTCTCTAGTTCCGCAAGTGATCAGTTTTTGTGGAGATAGCATATTTCAGTACTTTCAGTACTTTGATTATATATCATGGGACTTCAGTAAACACTACAAGTGGGAATATATCCAGGCACATACTAGATAGTCATCGAAGGAAGTTCCAGATGTCCATAGTCACAGTTGCATAACTATTGTGGCGAGTTCGTCAAAATAGAACGAACATCTTTAATATTATGATAGATTTTAATATAAACTATAAAATTTGATCAGAATTTACCTTACTTCAAATTCGAATATCTTTGGAATTTGGTCCAGGTACTATTATTTGCACAACATTGTCAACGATCTGTAGCTATTGAATAAATCCATCTGCTGATATACGGCATGATCTTCATACTGATTGTAATTATCTTACGTTGTACTAATCTGTTTCATATGGAAGCATCCTGGTGCCAACGCTGAACATGTTTAAGCCCTAATTAGGAGATACTAAGTCCTAATTAGGAGATACTAACTATCCTAATTAAGATTTAGTATCTCCTAAGTAGGACTTAGTATCTCATAATTAGGAGTTACTCCTAATTAGGAGTTACTATCTCCTAATTAGTACTTAAAACTATTTCAGCAGTGGCACCAGGACGCTTCCAAAGCTTTATCAGCGATGAAACAGATTAGTAAAACGCAATTTAATTAAATATTTATATCGTATTTCGGAACACAGTTGTAACTGTTAGTCGCCTGAAAAAGTCCCGGAGTGTGGAAAACAATGTTGCGAATGCCAGTACTTATGTAATCAGTTGTTACTACAGTGGAACCTCTCTACACCGGACACCAAGAAAAACACGTGTGATCTTACTTTTTTATGAGTTCCTTGGTCATTTATTTAGGTGATACTGTCTGTTCGTTATCGCATAGCACATAACTATGACGCAAAATGATCGAATGTCTGATTTACCGCGAAACCTCTCTAAACCGGACACCCTGAGGACCTCCAAAGGTGTCCGGTTTATAGAGGTTTCACTGTATTTACTTTGTTTAAATTAACTAAATTAGCAACTACAATGGAAACATATATCTATAGGTGGTATGTTATTAGCATAACTGAAAATCGCTGGTCACAAACTGTTCTTAGCTGCACAGCAACATATACAGTGGAACCGAACACCTGCACAACTTATATGTGCTACAATTCATGGGGTTAAGTGACATATATCTCCTTTGAAATGTCTATTTATAATCGCAAGGCACACACACATTTCTTGGTGTGTTAATATGTTTGATTTACAGTGTAACATCTCCAAACCGGACATCCGGTTTAGAGAGGTTCCACTGTAGAACGAATTACAAAAGTATCTCCCCAGTTCATCAGCGCCTGTTATAGTACATAATGGGGAAAAACAAAACGTAAAACTATGCGTTTGGTTCATATACAGTACGTCATTTTCAGTAAAAAAAACAACAAAAAAAACTCACATTGCATATATGGGCTATTTCACAATCTGCGGTACCAAGTTTGTCTCACGGACCCCCAAAATTCAATGTTGTTATATTCAACCAAAATGACCAATTTGTGTTAATATAGACAAGGTAGAACTGGTGCGCAAAATTTCGGAGCATGGCATTTATGATTTCTGAAAAAAGTACTCATATGATGAAGCTAACACTTGAAGACGAGTATTTTTCAAGGAAATATTCATTTTATTCACAATACCATTATGGCATACTGTTTACTGAAACACATTGTATCTTGAATTTATTTTAATCAATACAACCATATAATCATGTTAGTAACTGTTTAATTGGCAAGATTTCTACAAAAATCCAGAAAATCAGCACAATACGAATTATTTTGAGTAAAATATGATTTTTTCATTTTTTCAGTCCCTGTCATTAATTAAACACTTGAATATCAGTGATTTAACAAATGGTCAAGCAAACTAGATATCATAAAGAAAATAACAGTCAAATAATTATGAGATTATGTTGAGAATTGTTCAAATACATGACGATACATGTTTCACACATTTTCTTCGGGAGAAGACATTTATACTTCTTGACACTCAATTGGAAGTCATATCCAATAATTGTTTACAAGAAAACATTGTTTATGTGAAATTTACAGAATATCATAATTTTGCACTTACGAACATTTTAGTCGTACGAAGTTTAGTGAAACGGCCCCCAGTAAATAACAGTAACGAGACTGGCAAATCAGATTGAATAAATACATGTATATAATATATGCATTCGATGACACTGGGTATGACAATTTATGTTGACAAAAGTGGATATATCTCCAATCATATATGTAATGTTCATAGTTGATAGAGAGCCCAACTCATGACAGTCAAGCCGAAGTTCCGGAGAAGACATTTTTTGACACTTCAATAGAAGCCGTCCGTTTATAGAAAACAGAAATGGGTGAGTAGTGTTTCCAAATGTGGGTTTGAATTTTTTTTTTGTTCACGTTCTAATTTGTGGAGAGTGACCTAAGAAATTCGCTAATACACACTTTTTCAGGTGGGTTTATGATAAATATTTTCTCTCATATTTTCACCCCTGTATAAGCTCAAGAATAGGAATGATTGATGCGCTATTTTAAGTTAAAAAATTTTTCAATGCAATTTCAAATGGGAAAAACACAGATAGGTACCTTGTTTCATCTCTTGTATATTTTTGTAGAGACGTCCAATGAATACGACACTATGCTTATCCGGACCGCCAATGATTCCTATTTCAGCAGGATATTCATACTTCTTGTGAGATTGCCTACTTTCCCAGATCATGCGAGATAACTACCGGACATGCTCGTCCATGAAGATATTTTTTTATCAATTTTCATATTCCCAGCCTTCAAAATCACGAATATACAAGTTTCCCCAAGGCATTATGCAGTGCTAAAATGTACATTGTGTGATGAACTTTGTTAAACCAACATTCAGCAGCCGACGAATTCTCGAAAACGTTCACAATTGAGCTGTAAAGTCGAACTTTTTGATGTGTTGACATTATAATGCATTTTCAATTGGATGCGCGGATATAATGTGTGATGCGGAGCATTGCTGACGTTCAAATTTAACGGAAAGAATGTGTGGAAACTGTTCACCATGACGTTTGTTTATGCACGTATGTTTTTCTTGTTCTGTTTTCTTCAGACAATTCACTTGACAGTACAGTTGTCCCGCCTTGACATACGCATTAAATAAATGAAAAGTGCAATCAGACAATCAATTATATTTATATTAATTGTTAAGCGTTATTTAATTTCAAGAATGTATCGTATTGTTATAGTAACTGTGATAATATTGCTACGTCTTCACGACGGTGACTCGACATTCATCAGGTAGATTACCAAGAAACAACAACAACAACAGTACCAATATAAACATTACATGGGTTTATGGATTTAAAATATATATATAGTGACAGGTGTAACGTAATTACGACAATCTGACATACTGGATGCCGCAGGCTATGTTGCAGGTATGGACAAACCAGGCGTACGCTGTTTTTAAACATTTCTTAGGAAAAACAGTGAACTGTGTCGAAATTATGACTCAAACACGTCAGAACGCATACCATTAGATTACATTTTTCATGCCTAGCATGTCCCGCCCACGCCCTCTTTTCCGCTAAAATTACGCAACTCCTTCACGAGGAAAGCTAGACCAGAGAAATTCCGTTTATGATTTTAGCATTGATAAACTGTGCACACCCTATACAGTTTAATATAAAATATCTGTTAAGTTGCTATAACACGCAAGCACAAGCCAAGCTAGCTGGGTAATGGTATTCAACCAAAATGTGAATACATATAAGTGCGGCACATGTTCTCGTGCACAAGCACTCATAATCCCATTCTAAAATGTATATCATATGGACCACAATTATACATGCACACGTGACTTAGGTAACTAAGGCAGCAACAGCATTTATAACCATTGACAACCAACTTACGAAGCCAAGCCTCATCAAATAAAACAGTATGCGCCGCATCAGGATAAACGAGTTATACTGTCAAAGCATAAAACAAAGTGACTTCACAGCTCCACTGTGAACGTTTTCGAGAATCCATCGACTGTTAGGCGTTGTTTTAGAAATATTGATAACATAGTGCACATTTTAGCACTGCATAATGCCTTGGGAAACACGCATGTTCGTGATTTTGACGGCTGGGAAAATGAGAAAAAAAATCGCTTCCTGGATTGGCTTGTCCGATAGTCTCGAATAATCTGAGAAACTAAGCAATCTTGCATGAAGTATGACTATTCTGCTGATGTCGGATTCATTGGCGGTCCGGATAAGCCTCATGTTATGTTCATAGGACGTCTCTACAACCAAATACAGAGATGAAATAAGGTACCTACCTGTGTGTTTGCCATTTTGAAATCGCATGGAACAACCGGAAGTATTTTTATCGTTGCCATTACTGTCAATAAGAATATAGCGAAGTATAAATGTGAACGTCCAACGGATTATAGCTAACATTTAGTGCGCGAAAGTAAAACCTTATCCCCGCAAATATACATGTATACCGTTAGCTGCAGTGTAGTGGTATAGAGAAACCCATTGCCCGTAAAGCGGAAATCGTGAATCTAGGTATCGGGCAATGGGGTTATATTAACAAGAGAATATGTGGGTACCAGGCAGTATTACGGGGGTGGGGAGGCGAGGGCTATTTTCAGACATGTCTAACCCGTTGTAAACCCATTACTTGCGGTATACCCCAAACATTTCTCATAAATGAGAAGTGTATGATGTTGCTACTCATTTGAATTGTCTCGACGAGAGGGTTCAAATGGTGATCACGATATTCTTCTGAGAACGAGTAAGAAATATACATTGTGTATTTACATATTTTTTCATAGAAACATGTTGAATATTCAGAATGCTAAAGGTCAATCAATATCTTGCCTCCTGTGACATAGGGTTATCAAATATCATGGAATTATCAGTCAAATGTGAAATGGCCATCAGTTGAAGGACCAACTATATACCTGATCATCGTTCGATTCAAGGATATTTGCTTCATAAATGTGATGGAATAATTATATGTATAACATATATGTGAACACTGCCTCGTTACTGTGTCCTATACGGCACATGTGGTGGCCAAGTCGGGTATCTTTGTGTGTTCCAACACTCAGCCAGTTTCACCTGTTTT
>CM055265.1:163401829-163425406 GCA_029237695.1 Conchocele bisecta | reverse complement strand
ATGCAAATGAGAGAAAAATAAGCTAAACAAACTGTACTACTCCATGTGTGATATATGGGAGTAAATCATTTGTTTAGCCTATTTTCTTTCACTTATTTATGCTTTTAGGTATATTTAATGTATTTATAGGTCTTGGTCCGTTACTTTAACGGTGGAACTGTGACTGGAGAATGCGGTTTATGGGATTTGTGACCAGTGTAGCTTCTGATCAAATAATACACTCCTGTAGCCTGATAATGATGTGGCTTGTTAGAAGCATGATGGAGATCTCATTGATGCAATAGTGGACAGTGCAGATCCTGTGCGGATATGTGTATCTACACTGGTCGCAAAATCCCATAAGCCCCATTTCTGCAGTCACAGACACATATTTGAGCAAATTTAAAAATCCTACCGCCAACCTAGAGTGATCAGCATTTAAGGTATTGCATTCAATCTTTGATTCATAAATTTCTGTTTAACATCCACAGTCTACAAATTCTGTATTTGGTTGGTTTCACATGGTTTCAGTTATCTTCGCAATAAAGGATTTTACTTGAAACATCCAGAATAGATCAAAGACAAACTTTGTAGACTTTCGAAGGGAAACGAAAATTTACGAATTAATGATGTATTTTTTGTGCTATTATCATGATTATAATTGAAATCAATGCCCAATGGTCAAACTTGTAACAAATTACATGTTTACAATAAATTTTGACTTCGAAATTTGACTTCGAATGAAATGGTGCAATTGGTTGATATTGGTCATGTGCAGTGCATGATGTGAGAAACAACATATTGAGGCATGATCTGTAACACAGTGCCTTCAATCAGGATTCATACCCAGGCATACAAAGTATGTCGAGGTGTATATAGTTTTTGTATTTTCGTCCATCCGTAAGATTTGCGTTAAAGGTTTTTGGGTACCCATTATATCTGCAACCGTAAATCGCATCGAGTTGAATCTTCATATACTTCTTTATCGTCGTCCATATTTTTTATACTGTAGCACACCGATGTGGCTTTCCTGCACAAGGTCAAATTACTTAAAGTTTTGAAATATTTGCATCAAACATGTCAAAGTTTTTAAGTACACAATCTCTCTGCAACCGCAAGTCGAGTTGACTTGAAACTTCATATATATACTTCTTTATGAAGTTAGAAGATCAATATTTTCTTTCTATAGCCCTGGTGGGTGCATGTGATGGGTAATTTAACAATCGCGATTCATCCTTACCGGAATTCCGACTGGAGACCTGGTTTGGCCCTAACATACGTCTTTGACATTTTGTATGTGACAGTTGAATCTGGTTATATCCCTTGTGTGAGTATTACGATTATTCGTAATCCTTTTTTAAGGAAAGGGGCCAAGTGACTTTGGTGTGGTATGGACCTGGCACCAGGGCAGGTTATTCTAATTTCAGGGCTGAATATATTTGTTCTCGATGAAAATATTCCGTTCAGATTTTGGGATTTTTCCTCCCAATGCAGCAAGTTAATACAGGATCGAACCCGTTTGCCCGGCCTTATATGACCTTAGCTGTTGATACGCCGTTAAACACCAATAAACAGACAAACAATTTTGGCATTTTGTATCCGACAGTTATATCCCCTATGTGAGTATTAGACCATAGCTGTTGATAGGCCGTTAAACACCATTAAACAAACATTCTATAGCCCACTCATGCGGCTTTCATGCACACGGTGAAGGTGAAATGACTTTGAAACTTGCGTTAAATGTTTTGAAATATATGCGCTAAAGTTTTAAGTAAACAATTTCTCTGCAACCGTAAGTCAGATTGAATTGAAACTTCATATATTTGTCTATCAACATCCATATTTTCATTTTATAGCCCACGCATGCGGCTTTCATGGTCAAGGTCAAATTGTGTTAAATGTTTTGAAATATTTGCATTAAAGTTTTAAGTACACACTTTATCTGCAACCATATGTTGGATTGACTGGAAATGTCACATACTTATTTATCAACAGCCATATCTTCATTCTATATCTCACCTAAGCGGCTTTCATGCCAAAGGTCAAGGCCAAATGATTTTGCGGCGGCGGAGGGTATGTGTGAGACCCCGCTCACTTGCTCTAGTCCTTAAAAGCAAGAATAACATATCTTACCATACTGATTTCTTTTGGGTTTTTTCGGATACATGTACTGATTTTGTGTCCCGAGCATAACTAGAATTCCTTTTGTGTATTTATCACAATTCTTGCCTCACTAATATTCCAGTGTTCTCCCTTAGTTTTTTCATGCATTGATTTTGTATCTGGCACATGGCGATATTTCAAATTTGACCAAATATGGTCCTGATATATATCAAATCGAAGGTATCGTGGAGACAATCACTCTGGATAATTTGTTTGTCAAAATCGGATGATACATCATACAAGATGGCCGCCGACAGGTCATCCTTTAATTATAGATTTCGTCTTCTTCTTGTGTACCGTTTGGCCGACGCTGGTCAGAGTTCACAGTTGTGGTGCGTGGGTGAAGCATTTTCATATTACTTAAAATGGAGGTTGTCGCATAATCAAAGATGGGCGTCGTAGAAAATTTGGTAAAATTCTTAAAAAAATCATATCAACCATGTTAATTTTACATTATTATTATTTTTATATCAAGCTTGAATTGCCACTTTGATATCAAGGACGATAACACTGACTCTTTAAAATGTTAATGGAAACAACTATTTATTCTCTCTATTTACCTTTTGATGTGCAATGATCATATTTTGTAACAAGTCAATAACAATATTTATTCAGGTGACACATTTAGTTGATATAAATCATTTAAAAATGACTTGCCTCATTTACAATCAAAATAGCACGATGATACAACCTATCAGTAAACTTAAGATTACTAAGTGAATATTTCTGTGTAGTGGGCACTCGTATTTTTTAAAACTGTTATAATTGTACTTATTTAATATTTAATTCCTATAAAGAACACTTTGTGCCAAACAGATGAGACCCCAATTCAAATCATGATTTGCAACTTTGCTGAAGGATGTCTGGCACACAGTCATTAAGTGCAAAGGCACGACACTTGTCACATGGATTCACCAGTGGGTCTACAGTACGAAGTCCAGTGACATGGTGTGTAATTGCATCCCGTAACATTTGGTCAGGTGTGTATTTTTTACTTTAACCTACGTTTTCTGGGGGAAATAACTACCTGTATAATATATGTGAAAATCAATGGAAGAAATTGAACGTATGTTCTCGCACCCCCTTCCAAACTCCATTCACAATTCACACCCCCTCTGCATGAATCTGGCTACTCCACTGCAGTGCAAAGTTGCATAGCAATTGTTGACATACAGCCGTTTGAATGTGTACTTGTGTGTGTATAATATTTCTCAGACTTTTTCAAGGCAATGGTTTCTGTTTCGATGTAATGTATGACCTGTCGTGATATCCAGTATACATTTTACATGGCTTTCACATTCTGTAAAACCGTTTGGAGTTTCGACAATGAAATGGAGAAATGGCAAACATGTTCATGTGTCTGAATGTGGATTATCTCTGGCACTCATATCTTTGGCTTATAACGTCGTTCAAATTGTACTGCGTCAATTTTATCGAATTTAAGATTGCATATTTCATGACTCTTCATTCAAAACGCCAGTTTTAGAAGTTGATGGTTTTAGGATTTTTATATCATGCACTGCAGTGCCGGTGATAAGTCGCTAGGTGGCGTTGCCAAGTCGGACTGTTGTACTGTGCGGTCTCACCGAAACAAACCGCCAGTGGACACGTTACACTATGTTTGCAATGTAATCTCCCTGTGTAAGTTTATAGATCGCGGCTCAGTCAGCGTGCGACTAGATGCCGTGTTTTTTTTCTAAAATTGGGAAAAAAGATGAAAACAGATGGCAAGACAGTGCGTCCTCCGGGCCCGCGCAATATTTAGTTTAGCAATTAAAGGTGGTGCAGGATGTTGAATGTAATATATTTATAATGGAAAGACAGAGTTTAATGAAACATAACGCAGTAAATGCTTAACAGGTTGCCAATTAGTATCCCCTCGCCGATAGGCAAGAGGTGGTATATCGTTAGTCCATGTACGTGCGTACGTATGTACGTACGCTAGTAACACCTTTCATTTTTCCATAACTCGTGAACTCCTTCACCGATTTTGATATTATTTGACCATAATGTCTGTCTATGGATGGAGCATGGTTTAGCATATGACCCACGTTCGACCACTCAAGGTCACGGAGTACTTTTATTATCAAGGCTGCCAGCGAGGGGATTAGCTTCGTTTAATGATGCCAGTGCGAGGGGATTAGCTTCGTTTAATGATGACAGTTCTTGCATTATTGTATAGTTTGCTTTAATCTAACAATTTTCTGGTTTTGACGAAGAATCGGTTACCATGTATGTGAATAAAAATCTAAAGAACGTGAATGTAAGAAATAAACGGTACTCGATTCTTCACGACAGTTATAGGTTATCGTAAAGAACTTTTAGAGTACCCATACATATGTCACTTCTATGGTGTCATACATATCATCGAAATCCGTCCGTTTGCTTGGAAAAGTTTCAAGAAAATTTACTGTAAAAATAACGTCACAGAATACGTCCACGTCGGAAAATGCAGGTTCGGAAACCACTGATCCCATACCCTGATATCTATAACATTACATGCTACTTGCAAACATGTAGTTAGCCTCAGTAATAATAACATACACTCAAAACGTTCTTTTATAAACATGATAATTCATGTTATAATTGTTCTTCGTTATATATATATTTGCTGCAGGTCTGCCTATCAAATGATCCCCAATTGTTCTCGGCTCTGGTGCAATAGTTGCACCACCACAGGGTAAATCACTCAGCTGGACGTCCGGATTGTACGCATTGCAATAGTCGGGCATGTGCAAACGTGACAATGTGTCTGCATTTGCATGTCTAGGCCCAGGCCAGTATTGCAGTACCATGTTGTACTGTGATAACATACTACAGGCTGAGTCCCCCTGTAGCGGCTCAGGCACCACGGGACGGTTGAAAATAACCAAAGTCCACCACATCTGAGGGCGGCGGGCGACGTATAAAAACCACCGCATCTCGCAATCAGTTCATGAGGCTCCCGCGACAAATAATGAAAATTGCTCCCAAATGAAGTGCCAATCGCGAGCCACAACAAAAACGCAGTAATCACATCAAATGTGAATATTTTACTTTTTTACAATATTACCCACCCACATATTTTTGGCCAGAAATTTCAACACGACTGAATTTGCTGGAATTGTTTTCACGAAAACAAAGACTTTGCTACCACTTTGTTCTATCGCTTGAACTACCACACCATTTCCTGAAATACCTGGCTTTATTGCATAGGATACTATTTTTTGTGGACAAAAATGAATTCTGTCCTACAAAACTGAATTTTCTTCACAAAACTCAATTCTGTCTTACAAAATTGAATCCTTTATAACAAAAATGAATTTTGTATACGAAACGTATGCAGAATTGAATTTTGTGACACAGAATTGAATTTTGTGACACAGAATTGACAGAATTGAATTTTGTGACACAGAATTGAATTTTGTGATTTTTAGTGTTACAAAACTCAATTTTGTACACATAATTAACCTGTCCTGCATGGCGCCCCGTAGTCACAGGCCACGTGTCACAAATTTGGTCATCATAACTTGGGGGAAATCCGATAGATTTCACTCTACGATACATCATATTCATCACAGAAGATATTGTTGTTAGAATAATGTAAATACTAAGCAAACACATAATATTTTTATTTACTATCCAACAATATAAATTTGCATTTAAACTTCAAGCGATCCGTAATTGGTTATTATAAGCGTCCCAGAATCCTGACATTATATAGGAAAACCCTTATTTTACCCCGGCGATTTTCCAATAGTATCAGTAACTCTCCACATGGAGGAGCATATGGCCGAAAAATACTCGATGTCAGACTTACATAGTATAGCCAATTTCGTGTTTCACCAGCGCCATGCATGGCAAATGTCTGTTCCGTACATATTTCGACGTCAATACCGTACAGAATCCGTGTGGAACTGTCGATGTCATGACCGCACAGATATATTTTTGCTTCACCTGGTTTCCGGAGTCTTTACCGTCCTGTGGTGAATTTTTCTAAGTCATTTCTGACATATTTGCAATAAAACTGTGGAAACGACGTGCACATATTCGGAAGGAGCATCAATCAATGATGTAATATCAAGTTGCAGATTCAAAATTCACGCAGGAATGACCTATGCGAGCTCAGTAAAGACCGTCATCTCGCTTCATTTTAAAAAAAAGTTCATGTTTTTTGGTCTCCTGATTATATTAGCAATACGTGGGCCCTGACAAGAGCAACCGAGGGTTAAGACAACATTTATACACAGGATTACCACGTTTAGTTCGTGATTTTTGCTAGTTTTAAAGGGGAAAACAGTAAAAATTGCAGCTCATACCTTTCACGTTTTTTCAAGTCCGCCATCTTGTGGGTGTCCTAATTTACCGGCCCGTACAGTTTACAGTACAGTGATACAATTTCAGTTATTTCAGTACTTTGATTTTCTACGTACGCATCTAATGCAATCAACAGTATGCTTCCATACTATTATATCGCCATTCTAGTCATTCAGCATTATATTTCAATGTTAATCCCTAGTATCTGGAATTAGTTGTACATTCTGTTTCCTTGAGTCTGTCCGTCGTTGCAGGGCGGGAACTACATGGCATCATGTCAGGACTGGTTTCCTGGAACTCTGAGCCTTGTATTCAGGTACACTATTATAAATAGAGGATATTGCATAAGTGATGAATTACTATGATATTTATTCAACGAGTTTACTGATTTAATAAGAAACTAATGATAATAAGTTTAATAAATATCATATTAAATCAACACAACTGTTAGATTATATGGGCCGCGCTCTGTGATATTATGTATTGCATGAGTTTGACGGCCACAATACCAATTACAGATCACAAGGGACTCAGTGTGAACTTAGAGGAGGCCGGCCTGCACTACGACGGGACCAGTACCAACGGTGGACAATTCTGGAAAAGTCATCAACAGCGACGAGTAACACTGACTATGCTTCATTTTTTGCATAGGGTATACACCTATGTATAGGGATCGCCTCCGAAAGTTAGCCACGCCCCAGACCCACCTCGATGCGGTGGTAGGTAGTGATATCTTGGAGTAACCGTAACAACAAAATGCATTGTGTTACTCAAGGTTTAACTGTCATACGCAACCGCTAATTGAAAATAATATTGTGAAAAACTACTTGCACTGCACAATATCAACAACGGATGTTCTACGTACAAAAATACATCGGATTATTTTGTTGCTTGCGTGATTTGCCCCCATTTGCGGTCATCGCTAAATTTAGTAACATAGTTAACTCCCCTCCGAATACTCTCCGAAACAAGCGACGCGTTTAACACACAAACTACATCAAGTTTGACCTTCTGACAGCCTATTTTTAAACTCACCCGACACCTGTGCGAAACAAAACTCGCACGTGTAGGTCTAACATATGTTTAATCCTCATTCTCTCTCTCTATCGATGGATTTACAGCGGATTTTAGCGACATTCCCGAATTCGGCCTGATTGACATTTGTCTATGGTGGCCAATACACGCCAACATGAGTGTCAATTCTACGTTCAGGGAAGGAGGTCAATAAGTCAGTATTTAAGGTGATAACTTACAGTCAGGGAACAAATTAATGACAGCATAACACATCCAGCGTATATTAATACCCATATTAATGCAAGTACTGAAATTGCCGTCTGCACATTTTGTATATTTTAATCTCTTTAAAAACCTGTTTTGGCAGCGCAGTAGAATCGTCTCGGTATGTTTTTGAGGAGAAAATATAAAAATATTTAAAACAGCAGACGACAATTGTCGTTTCCAGCGCTTTAAAGGTACATGCCCACTCAGTAAGCCCAAAATGTCATTTATAGGAAAATTAAATAAGTGTATAACTAGATAGTGACGCGCGGTGGTATCAGGCTATTTTCATATGCAAATGAGGCATGATATTTTTTAATTATTTATACTAAAGAAATGCGTCACCTGAAAATATAGTATTTTCGACAGATTTTAAAGTATGATCATTGCACATCATAAAATAAATACAGAGATTAAATAGTAATGTCCGTTAACATTTTAAGCAAACACGGTTATCGTCCCTGATATCAGTGTGTAAATTTACGTCTGATATAAAATGTATAATAATGCCAATCAATTCGTGGGGTAATGGTGAATGAATGTTTAATTTGCCAGAAAATGTATCCGATGATGTTTCTGATATAAATAAAGGTTTGTGCTTACTGAGTGGGCATGTACCTTTAAAGGTGCATGCCCACTCAGTAGGCACATACTGTTTATTTTGCCAGGAAATGTCTCATATGATGTCTCTGATGTAAAGAACATTGTGTACCTACTGAGTGGGCATGTAACTTTAAGGGTTAATGAAACTGCAACACCAACAATCAATCAATCAATCAATCAATCTAGTTTAATCTTGTAGTACCCTATGTTCAGTACTTTCAGTACTTTGATTTGTAGTATGCCCGCTAAGCGATAGCAAGGGGGTGGGCATATTAAATATCTTCAATATTACTACATGGATTTCTTTAACATTCGCACTTCTCATACATGTGGACATATACGACAAATTAATGTAACCATGTGTGCATACATGACATTGACGTTTTTGGCCTTCACAATGTCGCTGAAACATTTAGCCATGTTCTGCAAACATACTGTATAATTACCAATACAGTATACCACAAATGTAGCTGTGACTGGAGAAATTGGTGTTTTGTCATGTGTGGTCTAGCTTCGAGAAACGTCAATGTTTTGGGAAAATGTGGATCCCGTCCACGAGATGTCGATGACAGTTGTTGTGAAATCTGTTCTGTAGAACTGTGTGCGGCATGCACAGAAGATGGAATGATGCTAGGTGTATTTGTTTTGTGGTCCAATGGACATCAAACGCATGTATTGATTTTTGCTCATCACTGACTACACAGAACCGTTCGCCTACCGTCTGTTCCATGTTTTTCTGCCGACGTACGTTTGGCAATTAACACATTAAATGTAAAAAAATATTTAAATGTAAGTACATTTTCATCAATAATAAAAAAAGTCACCGTCCCATTTCTTTTATTCTAAATATTGATTTTACATAAAAAGAAAACTAGAAAATGTGTTGATAGAACACGGATGCCCCACATACGCTTTGATAATAAACGAGGCAAAATTCCAAGTCCAAAAGGGGAGATAATCCATGACCCAGGGGTTGAATTAAAAATAAAAACATACAATTCGCGCATCTACTCATCATAACGAAGCTAAATACCAAGTTTCAGGTATGTAGCTATTAGGGTGTAAAAGTTTAACGAGTTACAAGACAAGATTGCCAAAATTCTAAGTCGAAAAGGGGGAGATAATCCTTGGCCGGGGGTCGAATAAAAATCGAAATAAACTTTGCGCATCTTATCAGCATAAGGAAGCTACATACCAAGTTCCAGGTGTGTATCTAGTACGGTTTAAACGTTTTAAGACTTATAAGACAAAATTGTAAAATTCTAAGTCGAAAAGGGATAATCCATATCAAGTTTCTTGAGTGTAACTATTACGGTTTAAAAGTTTTACGACTTACAAGCCAACATTGGAAAATTCTAAGACGAAAAGGGGCAGATAATCTATGACCCCGGGGTCGAATAAAAAATCGAAGTAAACTTTGCGCATCTACTCATCATGGGGAAGCTATGAAACCTAGGTTTAGTCCCCATGTTAAATTCTCATACGAAATTTGATTTAATAACCGAAAGTACGTCGTCAGCAAAAAAGTGGAACAGTACGGAGCCTTATAAGGGACATGAGAAGAGAAAAAAAGATTCTTACAAATTGGATTATTTCGTTAGAACGCATTCCAATTCGTTCTAACGCATTCCAATTCTTTCTAACGATTTCAATTATTTCGTTCTAACGAATTCGAAATCGTTCTAACGCATTGCAATTATTGCGTTCTAACGCATTCAAATTCGTTCTAACGATTTCAATTATTTCGTTCTAACGAATTCGAATTCGTTCTAACGCATTGCAATTCGTTCTAACGCAATAAATTATTGCGTTCTAACGAATTCGAATTCGTTAGAACGAATTGCAATTCGTTCTAACGCAATAAATTATTGCGTTCTAACGCATTCAAATTCGTTCTAACGATTTCAGTTATTTCGTTCTAACGAATTCGAATTCGTTAGAACGCATTGCAATTCGTTCTAACGCAATACATTATTGCGTTCTAACGAATTCAAATTCAAAACACAGCGAGCGACTGGATTTCAAATAAACAGTGCAGTAACAACAACAACAGTGCTATTGCCGGCATGGTAGGCCTAGTCCTATGGAACGCCAAATGTACATAAACTCAAATAATTAATGCTAGTTTCAAATAATTTAGTGCTCTCTCTAATTCTATTAGTGCTCTCTCAATTTCAATTAGTGATCTCTCTAATTCAATTTGTGCTCTCTCTAATTCAATGTGTGCTCTCTCAAATTCAATGTGTGCTCTCTTTAATTCAATTAGCGCTAGCTGTAATGATAATTAATAGAGAGAGCACAAATTGAATTAGAGAGAGCACAAATTGAATTAGAGAGAGCACAAATTGAATTAGAGAGAGCACTAATTGAATTAGAGAGAGCACAAATTGAATTAGAGAGAGCACTAATTGAATTAGAGAGAGCACAAATTAATTAGAGAGAGCACAAATTGAATTAGAGAGAGCACAAATTCAATTAGAGAGAGCACAAATTGAATTAAAGAGATCACTATTTGAATTGGAGAGACTGACATGTGTATACACTGGTCACCAATGATCCACACAGACTAACGTGGCTCTACACTAGTCATAATATGAACAATGTGAAGATACGGAAAGAATTTTCTTTTGTATCTACACGATATGAGGGGATACACAGTTACACAGTACATACTGTTGTTCGAAGTTTGCCTCCTCCTCCTCGCAGTGGTTTGACATAGTTTTGCAAATTTAGGACACTCGCTGATTGATAAATTGAATATATCAACATCTGGACGGCTATTCTATGCTAGAGTGTACAAAGTATGTTCCACTTTTGATGAAAAATCAACTTCAATATTTGACGAAATCAACATATGTGTCATGTTGCTGTACATCCTGAGGACAGGAATCCAAAATATTTCAGCACAAAGAGATCAACTTCAATGAAAATATGTATATGTTCCAATGCCAGTCAGTCTGAGGTACGGACCCTACAAATTTTACAAAAGTATACATATCAGCATATCAGAATACTCTACAGACAATATATAATGAATATATATAGTGGAAATGGAAATATGTCGAGTAACCATGGAGATACTCAAGATGGCGTCCAAGATGGCCGCTGTTTTGAAAATAAGCATTAACATGTATAATTGTTCAAATCACTCTATAAACCAGTGCTTCAATGTTTGATGGCAATATCATATGCATACTATAATAAGAACTAAAATTTGAAGTGAAGGAAGATCACATGTGAGCAGGGTCAAGGTCATATTCAAGGTCAAAGTTCAAATATTAGTCATTTTGTATTGTTCCTAACACTAATCGTACATTTTATAATCAAGTTTTGAATGGAAAGTATAAATACCAACATATACGAATACTATTAATCTACAAACATTATGTAATGCATATATTTAGGTAAATTGACGATACATTTATGTAGAATAGCCGTCAAGATATACAAGATGACGTCTCTTTAATTCAATTAGCGCTAGCTGTAATGATAATAGAGAGAGCACAAATTGAAATAGAGAGAGCACAAAAGATTGTTAATTAGAGAGAGCACAAATTGAATTAGAGAAGCACAAATTAATTAGAGAAAAAATTCAATTAGAGATAGCACAAATTCAATTAGAGAGAGCACTAATTGAATTAGAGAGATCTATAATTGAATTAGAGAGAGCATTAATTGAATTCGTGCTAGCTCTATATTATTTTTAGAGAGCTCAAAAACACGTACATTTAATGCTCTCTCTAATTCAATTAGTGCTCTCTCAAATTCAACTAGTGCTCTCTCTAATTCAATTTGTGCTCTCTAAAATTCAGTTAGTGATATCTCAAATTCAATTAGTGCTCTCCCAAATTTAATTCATGCTCTCTCTATTAATGAAATTGAATTAGACAGAGCACAAATTGAATTTGAGGGAGCACAAATTGAATTAGAGAGAGCACAAATTGAATTAGAGAGATCACTAATTGAAATTGATGAGAGAGCACTAATAGAATTAGAGAGAGCACTAATTATTTGAAGCTGGCATTAATTATTTGAGGTTATGTAGATTTGGCGTTCCATAGGACTAGGCCTACCATGCCGGCAATACACTGTTGTTGTTGTTACTGCACTGTTTATTTGAAATCCAGTCGCTCGCTGAGTTTTGAATTTGAATTCGTTAGAACGCAATTAATTTATTGCGTTAGAACGAATTGCAATGCGTTCTAACGAATTCGAATTCGTTAGAACGAAATAACTGAAATCGTTAGAACGAATTTGAAATGCGTTAGAACGCAATAATTTATTGCGTTAGAACGAATTGCAATTCGTTCTAACGAATTCGAATTCGTTAGAACGCAATAATTTATTGCGTTAGAACGAATTGCAATGCGTTCTAACGAATTCGAATTCGTTAGAACGAAATAACTGAAATCGTTGGAATGAATTTGAATGCGTTAGAACGCAATAATTGAATGCGTTAGAACGAATTGAAATGCGTTAGAACGAATTACAATGCGTTAGAACGAATTCGAATTCGTTAGAACGAAATATTTGAAATCGTTAGAACGAATTATTTGAATGCGTTAGAACGCAATAATTGAATGCGTTAGAACGATTTCGAATTCGTTAGAACGAAATAATTGAAATCGTTAGAACGAATTTGAATGCGTTAGAACGCAATAATGGAATGCGTTAGAACGAATTGGAATGCGTTAGAACGAATTCGAACTCGTTAGAACGAAATAATTGAATGCGTTAGAACGAATTAGAATGCGTTAGAACGAATTGGAATGCGTTAGAACGAAATAATTTAATGCGTTGGAACGAATTGGAATGTGTTAGAACGAATTGCAATGCGTCAGTACGAATTCGAATTCGTTAGAACGAAATAATTGAAATCGTCTGGAATGCGTTAGAACGAATTGGAATGCATTCTAACGAAATAATCCAATTTGTCAGAACATTTTTTTCTCTTCTCATGTCCCTTATAAGGCTCCGTAGAACAGCCAGTAGGGCTAGGGGGGAAATCTTTTTCATTAGAAAACAATATTACTTTAAAAAAAAACCACGTTGAGCAAAGAAATACATTGTGTACAACACATATACTATGCCGAATCGGGCTCGGCGATGTCATGTCGTCATCAGCGCTTACCTTGACAATGATCTAAATTGGCTCTTAATGTCATCATCGACTAAAGGTGGCTGTGCTTGGATAAATAAGGTTTTGCGACGAGTGTAGAGCCAGATCAGCATGTACACCCGCACAGTCTTATCAGGATCTGCACTGTTCACCATTCCATTAATGAAACACCCACCATGCATCTAACAAGCAATATAGATCGTTAGGCTACAGAAGTACACTGGTGTGCTATTTTATCAGGAGCTACACTGGTCACAAATCCCATAAGCCCCAGGGGGCCGTTTCACTAAACTTCGTACGACTAAAATGTTCGTAAGTGCATATGCAGCCTATGATCAATAAATGCAAATCCAACAATTGTTTATAAGAAAATAGTGTTAATGTATAGTTTACAGACTATAATAATTTTGCACTTACGAACATTTTTATCGTACGAAGTTTAGTGAAAAGGGCCCCAGTCACAGCACGCATGTCAAACAGGGAAGGCATACTGCACGGACCATGTGCTGGCTGATCAGTAGCCGATTTCACCAAAATTGCTAAGCATACTTATCTAGTTAATTATACTTTGAGGTTTATACATTATACATTTATTTCCCCCAGAAATGAATTATTTCATATAGCACAAACGACTGCATATATTTTATGATTAAAATAATGCAGAATTATTATACTGAATTTATTACATTATCACAGCCAAAATGGATGTGATAATGTATTAAATTCAGTATAATTAAAAATCAATAAATTTATCCTTGAATTGAAAATTCATTTCTCCCTCAAAGTGCACTGAACAAGATAAGTATGTGGTGAAATAGGCTACTGGAACTATGCCTGCCACGAGTATTCGCTTGTAACAAGTGGAGGGGTGATTGGAAGAAGGGAGATAACTGCCTCATGGTTCCATCCTGGAGTTATCCCCCTTCTTTCATTCACCCCTTCAATTATTCGGGCCTATTTTCTTAAAGTTCAAACCTTATTTATTTTACAACGATTACAAACAAGCGCGAGAGCACTTATACAAATGCTTTAGTTGGCGCAGATGAAGGCGTAAGGACGGTCATTAATGTGGGAGGAAACCGGAGTACCCGGAGTAAACCCATTTGCCCGATCTGTCGACCACCATACCACCTCTCATAGTGTCCCGGCCGAAGATCGAACCCGGGGCTGTATTGGTGAGAAGCGCCTATTTTCTTAATGTGAGACACTACGAACGATAAAAATGAACGCGGATAATCACTTATAAAATTATCGACGTCTCGTGACCGATGATGGAAACGTACCGAACGAAACCGATTTGCAGAAAGTCACATAGCGACGTTGTCCTTAGAAACGTATGACGTAACAGGTAACGTCTAGCGTTGTAAACATTAGGCGACGGACTGGGAAGAACTCAAGATCTCAGGTCTAGTCCCTTTATTAGTCAGGTAAGCTTAAATCTATAAATATTCACGTGGGCTAACAATCATCATGAACGCAGCTGATGTCTCATATATGGGCTGTTTCACAATCAGGGGTACCTTTTGAAATATTGAATAGCGTAAGCTATTGTGGACAACTTAGGCATGCATGCATGATTTTGGAACTAAGGGACTTATGTTTAATCTTGAAAAGCAGTTTACTTTATGAAACCTGTCATATTTTGATGAAATGACCGTTAATGGATGTTTGTTTTTGACAGTTGGGCGTCTCATTTCTTTGACTCATACTTGTAATGAATTATGTTTATGTGTAAATAATGCAAATCTTTCTTATTACAACGGCGTGTTTATCCCTTTTATGCTCGGTTGCATATATACTGCTAATCAGTTCATTTCACCTTGTCTTAATAAGATGCCTTTGTATATAGACACTCAATCGTTTGTGTTTCATTTCATTCTGTTTTAACCTACTCTTAAGACATGTGAATAAATCATGTGATGGTTCATTTGTACTGTCACCATGATCACGATTAGCGGTAGCTATGCAACGCGGGACGCAACAAAGAAAAAAACCAACTGCGGTTATCGTTGCCATTGATTGTTTTAAGCGCGGTGGCAACGGCAAATGCAATGGTTTGTTGCTTTTTTGTGTTTGCTTATTGGTGTGCAGTCCTTTTTAAAGTTTAAATAGAAACATATTCTTCAAGTAATGTCTTCCATGTACATGTATATGTTGAAATGTAATTATAGTTGCTCATTGAATGAGCCGTCTCTTATAATTCTTGTACATGTACCTGTATTGTTTTATTGATATGTAGTTTATGATGTATAGTTAATGACACGTAAATAAACAATTGAACTGTAATTCCAGCAATAATAAACATGTTCATGAAGCAATGGTGAATGCAGTCATTAGTTAGCATATCTGGGGACCGCTTCACTAAACTTCGTACGACTAAAATGTTCGTAAGTGCAAAATTACGATAGTCTGTAAATTGCACATTCACAATGTTTTCTTGTAAACAATTATTGGATTTACATTTATTGAATATAAATCCATCAATTGCAATTTACAGACGATCCTAAATTTGCACTTACGAACATGTTAGTCCTCCGAAGTTTAGTGAAACGGCCCCCAGAAGTGTTTTGTAGTGAACGATAAAAACATTTAGTGAAAAACTCATTTTTCATGAAAATCTCTATTTTTCCATTAAGACAATTTGTCCGTCAAAAATGTCTTCGCCGGAATATTTTGTTTACGTTGGTATTTTTTTTTCGGGAAAAATGAAGCTCATGTTGGGGTCAATAACATAGTTAAATATATATATATATGCTGTTACATATTGGACCTAGTGTTTCTGTATCTTCACCGGCTATCATACTGTGTACCGTATAATTGTACAACTGGGTATTTAAATGTCCGTCAAAAAATGTCTTCTCCGTAAATTGTTTTTGTTACTTACAGAGACCAAAGTGCATGTGATATATTGCCCGAATTAGGCTTAAATCGCTTTTTAGCTCATATTTAAGGGTAGGAATTGGCTCGAGGGCCTTCCAAACCCGGGCATTTGAGCCCAAAAAGTGTCAGGCCAATAACTGTTGGCCAGTTTGTTTCCGAATTTACTAATATCTGCGATACATTCGAAATATGTGCATTAAACGAAGAAGACGATGAGGTGGTTAATTTAACCTAGCTGGTTTATTATCCTACCGTACGATGCCGGTATGCCAGCCCATGAAAAGGGCTGAGTGTGACTGCATGTGATACATGGAGACTCAACCGTAACCGTGTTATCCTATATGATGATGATGATAGTTGAGGGTTGGTCAGGGTAAAACGTATCAGATCGATATTGGGTTATGCAAAGTATGATATAATATGTTTATTGCGCCATATATAAACCGCAAAGTTTAGTGCGCCATATTTAAATATACTCAACAAATTTAGAATTAGCGAAGTTGAATCGGCAAATACATCAAAGGTTGTACTTCAGCGTGAAAAAAGGATTACTTATGTAGCGTCGCAGCGTAGTGCCAGATTAGTAGACACCAGTAGTGAACTTGTAATGTCGAACCAGTAGTGAACTTGTAATGTCGAACTTGTCAGTATGAGTGCATACAAATAGCCTAGTATGTATAGTAAATTAGTTATTCAACAATTCATTTTGATGAAGGGGTAATGTGACAATTGTTACCAGTCAGTATATGGACATTGAATGGTGAGTTGGGTAAATGTAAATGTAAGGTGGGAATCGAACCCGGGGTCTCCCGATCCGGTCCGACGTTCTACTTACTGAGCTAATCCGGCCACCTCTGGTGAGTTGGGCCAATATTTGGTATATATATGTTTGAGTACAGCATGCATTAAAAAGGTATTTCGATTTACTGTAAATGAGTTGTGCTACGAATTAAATCCCTCGTGAGATCTGATATTTATAGAAACGAAAAATGATTCTTTGATTCCATTTTCAATCTATTGATATCATCGCTGTATAATGTCTTCTCTGGAAATCAGTTAACTTTGTTAATTATATAAATGTCATAAACGGACATAAATGTATCAACTCCACCCTTTCTAACAGAACAGAACAAATCGTTTATTTTCGCAAAGAATTTCAGTCCACACGCAGGTGGAATAAGAAACAAACAAGGCATGTATGATAAGTACTAAGCATGGTGACGTCTATAAAGCTCATGTAGGCAGGCGATGCGCCACCACGAGACTGATTCGGTTGATTGTTATAATAAGCCTGATGCATACTGTAATAAATCACTCAATATCAAGAATGCAATTTGGTATTTTAATACTACAACAGCCCATAATTACTAGCGTGCCAAATTTCATAGCTTTGATACCTGATCCATTAACATCAAATTTCATTGAAATTACAACATCAATGGTTCCACAAACACTCCTAGACATTATGTAATTGAATACTATTATTGGGTGCCATAAGCATACTAGTATTCTCAAAGGGTAGTACATTGCACTGTAATGGTACATTTTCCGGAGAAGACATGTTTTTTGACATTCACTATTTCTTCCTTATAGTTGTGGTGTTCGAATGCTTGCATATTTCTATATTGGTGGTGGGATTTCAATCCTGGTGCATGTTGCACTGTTGAAGCTTCAACCACATGGGCCGACTCTATATTAAGAACACATGTGATTTTTATATATGTGCTGCATAATACAATATAGTTGTTAATAACCAATATGTCAATCATGGTGTTTATATTGGCATGAGATACTTGATAGCACATTGTAAATGATTATCTTTGCAACATGTTGTACCAAATTATATTAGTTTATATGTCATATTTTTTCTGTATGTGGCAAAATGTAAAACTGACTGATAGCATGTAAATACTAAGCTTGTCGAGATTGCAACATCATGTGCCGCATAGGATAACAGTAACAAGAGAATGCTCACATATATATAATACATATATCCCATCACATTTACAAAGCAATTATATTTGAAACAAACGGTGATCAGGTATAGAACAGGGGCGCGTTTCACTAAACTTCCTACCACTAAAATGTTCGTAAGTGCAAAATTATGATAGTCTGTAAATTTCACATTAACAACTTTTTCTTGTAAACAAATATTGGATTTACATTTATTGAGCATAGGCTGCATATGCAGCCTATGCTCAATAAATGTAAATCCATCAATTGAAATTTCCAGACGATTCTAAATTTGCACTTACGAAGATTTTAGTCGTACGAAGTTTAGTGAAACGGGCCCCAGGTCCTTAAACGAATGAAGGTTAATGCATTTTAATCCAGACGAGTGATGACTATCCTCTCGTGGAAATTCATGTATGGCTATTGATGTGACACTAGGACTGTGTACACACCTATGTGAAGTGTCTGTGTAAATTTGGGTGAAAGTGATAAATGTTGTTGCTATAATCAGATAATGAATGTGTTTTTACTTTATCGTTATATACAGTTATGTCAGCATCCGATATATGTTACTATTTTTAGGTATCACCATTTTATTTATGGTCAATTCGTTCTCATTGCGTTTTTTTTTGGTCATAAATAACACTATTAAATTAATAAAATTCAACATTAATGTACATGTATAGTTAAAATATAATAATAATCTATAATTTGTTGAGCGCGTGGTCGAGCTTTCTGATGCGTCGGACTGCTGACCTTACGGTAGTGGGTTCGAGCCTCACCGGAGGCATGCGTTGTGTCCTTGAGCAATACACTTTATCCACACTGCTTCATTCCACCCAGCTGTAAATGGGCACCGGCTAAATACCAGGAATCTCGATTGTATTTCATTGTATGCACCATGTAAAATATGATCATGCACAACGTACCGGCTAAATACCAGGAATCTCGATTGTATTTTGAGTGTATGCATATGTACTTATGAATAAAACCTGATCATGCACAACGTACCAGCTAAATACCGGGAATCTCGATTGTATTGTGAGTGTATGCATATGTACTTATGAATAAAACATGATCATGCACAACGTACCAGCTAAATACCAGGAATCTCGATTGTATTGTGAGTGTATGCATATGTACTTATGAATAAAACCTGATCATGCACAACGTACCAGCTAAATACCAGGAATATCGATTGTATTGTGAGTGTATGCATATGTACTTATGAATAAAACCTGATCATGCACAACGTACCAGCTAAATACCAGGAATCTCGATTGTATTGTGAGTGTATGCATATGTTTACTTATGAATAAAACCTGATCATGCACACGTACCAGCTAAATACCAGGAATCTCGATTGTATTGTGAGTGTATGCATATGTACTTATGAATAAAAACCTGATCATGCACAACGTACCAGCTAAATACCAGGAATCTCGATTGTATTGTGAGTGTATGCATATGTACTTATGAATAAAACATGATCATGCACAACGTACCAGCTAAATACCAGGAATCTCGATTGTATTGTGAGTGTATGTATATGTACTTATGAATAAAACATGATCATGCACAACGTACCAGCTAAATACCGGGAATCTCGATTGTATTTTGAATGTATGCACATGTACTTATGAATAAAACCTGATCATGCATAACGTTGCAATATCGATTAAGGGAATTTTCCCTCAATTATGTAAACAGGGTCAAACATAAAGTAGCCGGGACATAGCTAGACCTGAGAGCATGCCCATATATAGAGAATACCAGGCTAGTGTATTTTGATATCAAGTTTATTAGGCAAGGCTAGGAAACGCGTAGGAATTCCGAGGCTTGCCGAGGAATTCCTACCGTTTCCGAGCCGAGCCTGATAAACTTGATATTAATAAAATACACTAGCCTGGTATTCTATTTATCAGGTAACGTTTTATGCTCGAAAATGACATTAGATGACGTCGTATTCTAACAGTAGATATAACCTTGTGAAACAAATGGTATTGGATCTGTGTCTACTAGTTGGCGAAGTTACGTGTTCGCAACTATGTGTCTACATGCATTATTTACAGTATACACCATCTTAGTACATGTATCCATGGTATCTACACAAATACTACAAATGGTTTCCTCAAATGGCCCAATACACACATTCTGTTTATAAACACAGACAGCAGTCAGAACACAGGCCACAGCGCGTGTATTATTGATTTAACTGGGGCAAATGTACCTTGCGATACACACTAAATGACGTCAGTACTCGCGGGAGATCTACATGTACATGAATTATGTGTACAATTATAACGCAAATGAGTTTAAATACGAATGGGTTTGTCAACGTTTGACTGTTTGGAGATAGTTGAAGCAAAATGGCAGAATGAGAAAATGAATCATCGGCAGAATGAGAAATGAATCATCGACATTGAATGTGTAGATCGGCAACCGTGACCCATTTCTCCAGTGCAGTTTCTGACCAATGGTAGTCCTTCTTACATGCGTGTGCAGAATTGACAGAATTGAATTTTGTGGCACAGAATTGAATTTTGTGACACAGAATTGAATTCTGTGGCACAAAAGTGAATTTTGTGACACAGAATTGAATTTTGTGACACAAAAATGAATTTTGTTGACAAAATTGAGCCTTGTCCCACTTGGCGCCCCGTAGTATGAACTGTATGAATAAATAGAATGTATGTAATTGGAGTTTAGTTAGACTAATGTCTGTTTCACGTTGTTGTGCCGACGAACCTTTGGTTATTAAACACATTAAATCTAAACTATATTTAAATGTAAGTAGTTTTTCATCCATAACAAAAAAGTCACCCTCCCTTATTTTTTTTATTTGATGAAATCCCATCAAATATTGATTTTATTGCCAAAAAAATGATTTTTCTATGGGAATTGTGCACGAATGATTGTGGAATGATCTTTCAAGATTGTTCAAATGGTGACCATGTGGGCGTGGCCTGCAAAGGTGAAAGTCAAATATTTTTTTCGCCAGAATATATTGAATAGTAGATAGCCCCGGTATGGTTTTTATTGCAATCGTACAATTAGGTCATCCAATATGGCCGCTGACAGGTAACAGCATCATTCTTCATTATTCTGTGTTTTCAAATTTAATAAAAATGGCGGCGCCACGCAGTCCAAGATGACGGCCACCCTAAAATAAAAGTGGGTCAAATTCTAAACCATTTTCTCATGAACTTACAAGCCGACCTGAACGAAACTTTACTGAATTGATCGACCACTGATGCTCTTTGAGACTTCTTAAAGTGGTGACCCGTGGTTCATGTAAAGGTAATTCTGTTAATAACAACTTCGAACTGCTTTGTTGGGAGCGATGTGAAAGGTACAATTTAGGATGGATTCATCTTTTACGGTTTCCTATTTTTCACCTGGTCTGGCCCTCCGGTATTCGTACATGTAAAGTGTATCTGAGAGTTGGATCAAGTTATGCCCCTTAATAGCGTATGGGCTAAGTGACCTGGTGTGTTTGAGGGCACCCCACGCCATATCAAGATTGTTATAAAGGCTGCCAATGGGGGCACCTTCAGTGGCGGCAGGTACACTTTCATAATTTTTGTTTCTGACGATAGTTTCAGTTCTTTCAGTACTTTGATTTATTTATATCGCACAATCATGATACACGGTCTCTGTGGCTAGCTAATACACACTGAGCATGGCCTGTATTGCCTATCGTAATTATATTTGGTTCTTCTCCGGACGTTACACAATTATCAACGAATAAAAGTGGACTAGTTGATCAGGAGCTACAAACGAAAAAGCCCTGCTTAGTCATGACATCATCATATAGACCATCAGCATTGCCAGTGTCAGGGGCGGATCTGGAGCAGGGGTTCCAGGGTTGCTATACCCACCCCACCTCTCCCACCCCCTTTCAGCCACGGAGTTTACATAGATCACAGATTACCACCAGTTGGAGTCTGAATTTAAATGCCGTAAAATACAGGAAAGTGCATTTCCGTCCGTCCGTCCCGTCCGTACGTCCGTCCGTGCTTTTCGTCATCCAAAATACTTAATATTTCACACATGCATTCCTGTAAGGCTCTACTACCATGCTGTGCCAAATCAATGACCGTCCAACCTCCGCTGATCCCAAGATCAAGGTTTAATACATAGTCTCTTTACAAAACTTAACATCAGAGAAATATGTTATAACTTCTATTTCCTTCATCTAAAATGCTTAATATTTCACACATGCATTCCTGTAAGACTCTACTACCATGCTGTGCCGAATCCACGACCGTCCAATCCCTATGATCCCAAGGTCAAGGTCAAATACTTGGTCGCTTTACACAACTTAACATCAGAGGAATAAGTTATAACTTCTATTTCCTTCATTGAACATTCTTAATACATGTATTTCACTCGTGCATTCCTCTAAGGTTACTATCATCCATGACCGTCCAGCCCCCGCTGATCCCAAGGTCAATGTCAAATACTTAGTCTCTTGACAAAACTTAACATCAGAGAAATATGTTATAACTTCTACTTCTTGCATCGAAAATTCTTAATATTTCTGTAAGCCTCGCTTACTGACCAATCTAGTTGCTTCATAAGCGTGATGTGATATATGAATAAAACATATGTGAATATTGTTTTGTTACTGTATACTGAATACTATATGGAGAATTGAGTTGCCATCTCCGCCATCTTTGTATGTACAAGCCATCGTACAGTTTCACCACTTCGTGCGTTTGACACATACAGCAAATAATATGAAAGTAAACCAAATAAAATTTGGTGCAATACATCATATACAGATATGACCACGGCAATCTATAAATATTATGCCAGCAAACTATACAAAAGACGAGATATCTGAGCATTTCTCCCATATATCTCAAAATAAATTTCAATCTGATGCACAGCCGATTTTACTGTACACATTACCATAGTAAAGCCATATTTACTCGCATAGTAGGTGAGTAGACACCAGGTACACTCAGGTAACTGCTTACATGTCACTGGATTTGATAGCTAATAACAGAGTACAGTAGTGGGTATATATGGTATGTGTTGTGTGGCTTGCCAGGTAAAAGTGATACCCTGTGCGATTTTCTGTGTATGAAGCTATTTATAATGGTGGTTAATGTTGTTAAAAACACAGGCACAAATCTGTCCAGAAAAAAAAAAAAAACTGACTTATTTTACAGTTTGGTGTAATATAATTGAAAGGAGTCCGTTCTCCTGGCTTTTCTACAAGTGATTAGCTACATTATATCATATGTTCTACTTTAAATTTTGAGTTCTTTGTCAAACGGCAAAACAGGTGAAACTGG
>CM055265.1:163385670-163401329 GCA_029237695.1 Conchocele bisecta | reverse complement strand
TCTCATTTGCATGTATTGATGTTTTTAGGTATATTTAATGTATTTTTAGGCCTTGGTCCGTTACGTCAACCTAAGGTCACAGCCACATATGTGTAAAAGCATAGTAAATATATTTCTGACCATTTCAATATCTAGTCCTTCAAGTGTACATATCAGGAAAATGTACAAATGTCATTCTGTCCACCACCAATGGAATGAGTCACCGATTGAAAAAATATTGACAAATCTTAAAACTGCACGAGTCAGATTTGTATGAATAAGATTCATTCTCAATTCCATCAACATAAGAAGTAGCATGTCTTCTCGACACATCCTTTCAACAGGTTGATTAGATGATTAGAGCAGATATCAGAGTTAAGAACCACACAAACACTGCCGCTGGCATGGATGGTACTCCGATTAAATGGTTATTTTTTTTAACTGAACTTGTCTTTCTCAAGCTCTTCCTTGAGGGTTATATTTTCAGATGTCGCTGATCTTAAGATGATGACAGTCTGTCATGGTGACACTATATTTTGCTTTGTGTAGGTCAGGAACTGGATCAGTTCCCATTTCGCGAGTGTCTGGTAACTTGTTGCCCAGGTGGAGTAGTGTCTTCGGGCAGCGATTCTTCTGGTTGCCTTTGTCCTTCAACATCAGAATGAGAAACAATTTCCACTGTTTCTTCTGGGACCGCCCATATACTATCTCAATAGCCCTGCTGGTGTCTGCCTCGACTGCAGGGTGAAGTTGAAGAGGCTCGACGAATAATCCAGATGGCTAAGATATGTAGACGGCTTCCCTGAAACAAACAATCAAACACTATTATGTACATGGTTAGCCTTTTATTGAATTTCTTACCAGTATTAACCATTACTCAGTAAATGACTCCGCAACTTTCCAACATGAAACAGTGCTTAGAGAATTACATCCCACCCGGGCATCAAACTCACAACACTTGGATAAATGTGTAAAACGAGTAAGCCACATTGTTCATAGTTGTGAACAGTAACTCTTGAAATCTACAACCTTATTGTCCGTAGCAGAGTTACGTTCCCATTCATAGTCTTCCTCTGCAGAATAGTGAATAAGAGATCTGATTCGCAAATTACATGTAGCAGCTAAAGTTGGGGTCCCATCCACAGGTTGAAGTAACGGACCGAGGTATATATATGTGTGTGTTATAGAGGGAGAAACAAAACTTGTTTTAGCTTTTATGTTCGTGTATGGACGCTTTTAGGCATATTTAATGTATTTATAGACCTTGGTCTGTTACAATGTACTTGAACCTGTGGTCCCATCTAGTAGGCATAACAGTTTGTCTATAAGAATTAAATAAGTGTATAATTGTGTAACTACGGTACATGTATTCCGCCAGTTTTAAAAATTACGAGTGCCGGCCCAATATACAGATATAATCATTTAGTAATTGTGATTTTACTGATAGTGACTCGCGGTGGTATCAGGCTATTTTGATATGCAAATGAGACATGGCATTTTTAAATTATTTATACCAATTAAATGTGTCACCCGAACAAATATTTTTATGGACACATTATAAAGTACGATCATTGCATATAAAAAAACTAAGCAGAGAGAACATAGTTTCCATTAACCTTTAATGGAAACACGGTTATCGCCCCTGATATCAGTGACGAAATTCATGTTTCATATAAAAATAAAAAGTACATGTATATTTTCACGTACATGTACAAATGGGGGGAAAATCCCAAAATCAGAACTGAATATTTACAATAAAAAAACTATATATTCAGCGCTGAAATCAGAATAATCCTGGTCTGATGCCAGGTCCTCGCCACACCAGAATCACTTGGCCCCTCCTAAAAGCAGTAGGATAAGTAATAATCTTACTACTTTTATAATAGGCAATAACCCAATTCAACTCCCAGGTAACAAAGAGCCAAAGATAAAAATGTACTGGAGGGTCAAACCAGGCAAATAGTGATTCCTATATGGAGGAACCACTACCGATAATTTACGCCGTCTCGTTCTCCCGACCACCACCCACGTAAAGTTTTGTATTACTTTTATAATAGCTTTTTTTTCAGATGGAAAATATACAAATTATGTCACAATTAACAACTAAAGTTAAATCAGATCTGATTAGCTATTCTGTAGAGGAAGCCTACATGTATCATTTATTTGTTTGTTGGGGTTTAACGGCCTATCAACAGCTGCCGTCATTTAAGGCCGGGTCAATGGGTTTAGTAATAAATCCCATATTTTACCTGTACAAGTACATGTTCAAGTACATGTACAAATGGGGGAAACATCCTAAAATCAGAAATTAATATTTACAATAAAAGAACTATATACTCAGCCCTGAAATCAGGATGATCCTGATCTGATGGCAGGTCCTCACCACACCAGAATCACATGGCCCCCTCCCAAAAGCAGTAGGATCAGTAATAATCTTACTACTTCTATAATGGGCAATAACCCAATTAAACTCCCAGTTAACAGAAAGAGCGAAAGATAAAAACGTACCTGAGGGCCAAACCAGGCTAATCGTGATCCATACGTATTACTTTTATAATATTTTTTTTCAGATGGAAAATATACAAATTGTGTCACAATTAACAACTAAAGTGTAAATCAGATCTGATTAGCTATTTTGTAGAGGAAGCCTACAGACGGTACAGGGGTAGATTGCAAGAGTTATTGTTCGCAACTACAATAACATGGTTCAATAATAATGAGACATACATATCTGTACATGTATCAAACCAATGAAAACTGACATTCTGATCTGCATATAAAAAATGTAATTTCGGCTACATGTAATTCTGCGCACCGGCTAATGCACAATTCACGTAATGTTTTGCCCAGCTTACGTCAGAATAAATTATGTTGATTTTGGAATAAATCAGCTGATTAACGGTATACTAAGTCACAATTTATCCCATTCCGATAGTTTGGTAAAAAGTTATTCAGAACATGGTCAAAATGATTAGTGGTCCTGCTTACTAAATTAATAGATCAACAACAGGTCTATTAAAAAAAGCTTCATAAACCAATAATACACATGCAAATATACTGACATTGGTTATCATTTTATTCCCGTATTATTCGCAAAACTCAAGGACAAAATGGACTGATATTTTTATAAAATTTGGCTGGGTCTTCGCTAGGCGGATACAGAAAATAGACGACAGATGAAATAGTAAAAGCCATCCGTTTAGCCGTGATTATCTCGGCTAAGAACCGCCTTGAATGTTCAAGGAATTTAGACTGAATATGGACATTTTCACGATAATTATTATTAGGTGCGCAGAATTAACAGACAAGATTGTAATCCCAACAAACATACGGTCTCCACCCCCGCCCATATTTCGTGAGGTCACCCCAATGAAGTAAAGAAGTCCCTCATCACCACCCCAGACCAAACATGGGTACCCTGTGATAAATTTTAGGAAGCCCACCCACCGCAATACAAATACTTAATACTGCACTTCAATTTTTGTACTTGTTTGATCACTGTTGAGTGTTGTTATAGTTTTATAAATCGTGTAAACACGTGACTTTCTAAAAACACTTGTCTTAAAAAAACAACATGAATAATCAGACATGTAAAATATTGGTGTGTGCAAAGCCACATACACGGTGCGAAGCCGGGTACACTCACTTAATAGAAATACTGCACCGGCCTATATTCATGATATTTTTTACTTATTTCATCACTGTTGTTACAGTTTTTTAATAAACACATTTGACTCTGTGGGGGGGGGTGGGGGGGGGGAGGAATGAAAGTAGTGTCTTTTTTTTAAGTGGCTAAAAGCCTATATAGACAATAGACAACAGATAATAGCCTAAATAGATAATGAATTGACTTGTTGGACTGAAAACAAATATTCAAAGTGAATCTACAAGTATCAAGGTGCCACAAACACACAGAGTCCGAGATGCACCTTAAATTATAAATTAGCTATTTAAACAACAATTGTGCCATTGTGGAAACAAAATTGGTCGCGAAATGACTCGGCACATGTGTGTGTGTTTTTTGTGGACACATTAATGATTGTTAAAAGCACAGGCAATGTTGAATATCCCCACCCACTTGAATTCATGTTAAATTGAATACAATGGAATTATTTTAGTAGCCCTGTGGTTAAAAGTGCTGGTTAAAAGTGCTGTCGAAGTCAGCACGATTCAAATATTGGTCAACAGTAAATAAAGAAATAATTCCTACCTGAAACGAATGTTTCGTGTATGGCAGCTAGTAGACTTATGTAAAATGTAGGTCAATTATTGATGCGTCTTGGCTGTCGCCGTATTGTCCTCTCAACTTTAGCAAATTTGCAGAAATGTACGTCTGTAGCATTCTCAAATCGTCGAGTAAACAATGAATATCTGTATTTCCGTATTTAGAGCTTATCAACAATGAAGACAGCAATAATTTCACGATGGCTTGGACCAGTACGTGTAATGGCAATATGACCAATCATTGTATTATTACGCGTTTGGCAGGTAAACTAAAATAAAGCCAGCAACAAATAGATAATGACAAAACTCACTTCCTTATATTATACATGTATGTTATTAGTTGATTGAATTGTGGATATAGCAAACGTATCTACCTTTTAAAAGATTTTGTTTTTGGAATTACTTTTTATAGCGTAACTATAATTAACCATAATTAACACGAAATATAGTATGACGTCACACATGTAAATAAAATCGCATTTTACAACAAATAGCTTACTTGTTAAACTTAAATGTGTTACTGGTTGGTATATTACATTAAAAAAAGTGTCATGTGTCCAATAAATTGGACACATGACACTATGGCTCTTAGTAAAAAGGTTCAAATACTGACTATATGGCATACGAGGGGTTCTAAATGAGGCTCCATACGAGATAATCTATTAAATTAAATTTCATTGGATAGCTATTTTTTTTGCGAATTACATGCGTATTATTATTTTAATATAACCTATCGAATGTTTACAGGTGTTTCAATATTGAACGAACATATACCTTATTGGTATTGGCACACTTTCATTTTACGAAGTTTCCCGCAGCGAACCCCATTCGGCCCGTGGACCGATTATAAATATAGAACGCCAGTAACTATTCACGAGAATATAGGCGTTCTATGCAAATAATGGGGGACGCTTCATGACCTCTGTTTGTCAGGTTGGAAATTGTAAGATGGCCCCGGGGAAGGGACAGCAAGCAATTGCTGATACGCTAGCCACCCTGGGGAGATTTGGGTGTGGGGTTACGACCAGTATACTCTCGGACAGCAATATGTGGTCCACAAGTGAGGAGGGGATCTCTCAGGAAGGTATACGTATATAAACAGATGCATGTTCCGCCTAGTAACCTAGGAAAGTGTGGCACCCAACTCACCTGTGTGGGGTATGGTGATGGTACCAACCTGGCCGTTTCGGTGTCACCGCAAAGCAGGGCCTTTGAAGGCGATGGTTATCGACGAACAGCGTACCCCAGGAAAGGAGAGCATTCGGCAAAGCCGCGGGTTCAATTTATTACTTGACCCAAGGTGGAAGAAGAGGGCTGCATAAAGAGTAGTCCATATTGATTTGGTAGCCCGTGTGGATATGTGTGAAATTTTAGATTTCTAGAAATTAGGTCCTGGATTTTCCATCTAGATGGGGTTTTACGGTCCAAAGCCCGTTAGAGCCCATAAGAGGCCCGAGATAGGGACTTAAATTGGATGGTGTTGGTCGTTACGTGTAATCCATGTGCGTTTGTGAAATTATCACTGCTAGGTAAGAATTAAAATTTAGTTCTCGGAATATTTGTGAGAATATCGATTTTTATGATATTGGTATTTGAGTATCATGATACAACAACAATTTATTTTGTAAATTATTTTAAGAGGGCTTAGGTATTCACTTTTTGATCGTTCAATTATTTCCACGAAAAGGGTTGTCATTATTTAACTTCAGGGAAATTGTAGAAATGCATGGTCATAGAGCTGATCCTTGCAGTGGCCGTATGTTGACGGTTGTTTAGCACTGACATGCCTCCCATAATATAATTATATATACTGTATTACTAACCCTACTAACTATCCTATCTAACCGCACTAATGAGTTTGGGTTTGTATTTTTTTTCTTGGCGGGAGGTGGTTTCGGGGTGTTCTGTTGCAATAACCTATATTAATTGGAATGCATGGGCTGTGTTCAGCAAACGTCAAGGTCGTGTGGGGTTCTGCGAGGATGTTTTGAAATATAACTGCACTGGACATACATAATATTATGGGTCACTTGAATTAGTATTGAAATGTTTGTAAGGTAACTGTTTATATAAGGTTAGCCATTGTTTGACTCTTATAGTTTGTGTGCACTAGCTGTGATTAAAGTTAGGTTCAATCTAGTTCATTGTGTCCATTGACAATTTTAGTGAATGCTAAGATTAACATAAGAGTGATTTTACCAGTCTAAATTGCATCGGCATTTATGACAAAACTGACTGAATGTATGATTATGTGTATATGTATTAATTAAATTATGATTGTATTCGTCAATTTGCCATCTGCCTTCAGTCCAAGGAAGTTACATTAGGTTGGGAACAACTTACAATACTATCAATGATGGTATGTCTCAACTTTATGGTTTTGTATTTCACTGGATTACATGTAAGCGATCACACGTAAGCATAACGTCATTAAAGTTAAAGTGGTTAAAGTTTGTTTGACGTCATTAATCTCCACGAAGTTGTCACTAACGTCACACGTTTGACCAGCAACGTCGCTGTTCCAAGCCGTACGAGAACATGACGTGAAGCAATAAGAAACTTGAATATAATGCCATATTGTGTTACTAATATTTTGAAACTATCGAAAAAAAATGAAGTGTATATATAAGTGATGAAACCCCGGGATGTTGCGTTTACTGCGGTATGAATTCCATTTGGTCTGTTTAAAGTTAGTGAGGAGTCCTTCGGACTCCACACACTTTAAACAGACCAAATGTAATTCATACCGCAGTAAACGCAATAGTCCGGGGTTTTATTCCCTAAATACAAATGACATAACTGTGTGAGCACTGTCAAACATTAAAATGTGTATCACCAATGATGCATATAAATACAAGAAAGTGATTTGAAAGATAAACATGACTTATTTAAGTTGTGGCGAGTCTAATACGCTTATCTAGTCTGAATGAATGACATAATATTCATAAAAAGTACATAGAAATGTCTACCATGGTATCAAAATAATCCACACGTCATATTTTATGTATGATCATACAATGTTATTGATATATTGATGATGCTGTAGTGGTAAAGTGGTATGGATTTACATGTATGTTTACTTACAGGAATGTCAATATTCATAATTATACGAGACACGAGTACATATCAATCTGTATATACCATGAATAGTGATAATGAATGCATTTCCAATGTCACAAACCACAATACAGTCAATGCAAACCACAATACAGTCAATGCAAATCAATATACAGCCAATGCAAAGCACATGACAGTCAATGAAAAACGCAATACAGTCAAAGCAAGCAACAATACAGGCAATGCAAACCACAATACAGTCAAAGAAATGTAAAATACAGTCAATGCAAACCACAATACAGTCATCAGTCAATTCAAACAACACTACAGTGGATGCAAACAACAATACAGTCGATGTAAACCACAATAGAGTCGTCGATGCAAACCACAATAGAGTCAATGTAAACCACAATACAGCCAATGCAAACAAAAATACAGTCAATGCAAACCACAATACAGTCGATGCAAAACACAATCAAGTCAATACAAACCACAATACAGTCAATGTATACCACGATGCAGTCAATGTAAAGCACAATACAGTCAATTAAATGACAATACAATTAACGTAAACCACAATACAGTCGATGCAAACCACATTACAGTCAATGTAAACCAAAATACTGGCAATGCAAACCACAATCTAGTCAATGCAAACCACAATACAGTCAATGAAACCACACTACAGTCAATGCAAACAAAAATACAGTCGATGCAAACCACAAACCAGTCAATACAAAGCACAATAAAGTCAATGAAAACCACAATACAGTCAATGCAAACCACAATACAGTCAATGTAAACCGCGATGCAGTCAATGCAAAGCACAATACAGTCAATATAAACCACAATATAGTCAATGCAAACCACAATACACTCAGTGTAAACCACGATACAGTCAATACAAAGCACAATACAGTCAATATAAACCACAATACAGTCAATGTAAACCTAAATACTGTCAATGCAAACCACAATCTGGTCAATGCAAACCACAATACAGTCAATGTAAACCACAATGCAGTCAACGCAAAGCCCAATACAATCAATGCAAACCACAATACAGCCAATACAAACCACAATGCAGTCAATGCAGACCACAACACAGTCAATGCAAACCACGATACAGCCAATGCAAACCACTATACCGTCAATGCAAAGCACACTACTGTCTATGCAAACCACAAAACAGCCAATACAAACCACAATACAGTCAATACAAACCATATTACAGTCAATACAAACCACAATACAGCCGATACAAACCACAATACAGTCAATGCGAACCACAATACAGTCAATGTAAACCGCAATACAGTCAAAGTAAATCATAATACATGCAATACAAACCACAATACAGTCAATGCAAACCACCATACAGCCAATACATACCAAATGACAGCCGATACAAACCACAACCCAGTCAATGCAAACCACAATATAGCAGATACAAACCACAATACAGTCAATGTAAATCACAATACATCCATTACAAACCACAATACAGTCAATAAAAACCACAATACAGCCAATACAAACCACAATACAGCCTATACAAACCACAATCAAGTCAATGTAAACCAAAATACATCCAATACAAACCACAATACAGCCGATATAAACCACAATACAGTCAATGTAAACCACAATACAGTCAATGCAAACCATAATACAGCCAATGCAAACCACAATACTGCGGATACAAACCACAATACAGCCAATACAAACCACAATACTGCCAATACAAACCACAATACAGCCAATGCAAACCACAATACAGCCTATATAAACCACAATACAGTAAATATAAACCACAATACAGTCAATGTAAACCACGATACAGTCAATGCAAACCACAATACAGTCAATGCCAAACCACAATACAGCCAATACAAACCACAATACAGCCGATACAAACCACAATACAGTCAATGTAAAGCAAAATACAGTCAATACAAACTACAATATAGCCAATGCAAACCACAATACAGCCGATACAAACCACAATATAGTCAATGCAAACGACAATACAGCCAATACAAATCACAATACAGCCTATACAAACCACAATCCAGTCATTGCAAACCACAATATACAGTCAATGCAAACCACAATACAGTCAATACAAACCAGAATACAGTCAATACAACCCAAAATACAGTCAATGCAAACCACAATACAGTCAATGCAAACCACAACACAGTCAATGCAAACCACGATACAGCCAATAAAAACCACAATACCGTCAATGCAAAGCACAATACAGTCTATGAAAACCACAAAACAGCCAATAAAAACAACAATACAGTCAATACAAACCAGAATACAGTCAATACAACCCAAAATACAGTCAATGCAAACCACAATACAGCTAATACAAACCACAGTTCAGCCGAAACAAACCACAATACAGTCAATACTTACCACAATACAGTCTATGTAAACCACAATACAGTCAATATAAATCACAATACATCCAATACAAATCAGAATACAGTCAACGAAAACCACAATACAGTCAATACAAACCACAATATAGCCGATACAAACCACAATCCAGTAAATGCAAACAACGATATAGCTGATACAAACCAAAATACAGTCAATGTGAATCACAATACATTCAATGCAATTCACAATACAGTCAATACAAACCACAATACAGCCGATACAAACCACAATCCAGTCAATGCAAACCACAATATAGCCGATACAAACCTCAATAAAGTGAATATAAATCAAAATACATCCAATACAAACCACAATACAGTCAATGCAAACCACAATAAAGCCGATACAAATCACAATCCAGTCAATGTAAACCAAAATACATTCAATACAAACCACAATACAGCAAATAAAAACCACAATACAGCTGATACAAACCACAATACAGTCAATATATATAAACCACAATACAGTCAGTCTAAACCACAATACAGTCAATGTAAACCACAATATAGTCAATGCAAACCCACAATACAGTAAATATAAGCCACAATGCATGCAAACGACAATACAGCCAATGCAAACCACAATACAGCAAATACAAACCACACTACAGCCAATACAAACCACAATACAGCCGATATAGACCACAATACCGTCAATATAAACAAAATACAGACAATGTAGACCACTATACAGTAAATGCAAACCAAAATACAGTCAATGCCAAACCACAATACAGCCAATACAAACCACAATACAGTAAATACAAACCACAAAACAGTAAATGTAAACCACAATACAGTCAATGCAAACAACAATACAGTCAATACAAAACAAATAAATGTCAATGTAAGCCACAATACAGTCAATACAAACCACAATACAGCCAAACAAACCACAATCCAGTCAATACAAACCACAAAATAGTCAATGCAAACCACAATACAGCCATTAGCAACCACAATACAGTCAATACAAACCACTAAACAGCCAATAAAAATCACAATACAGTCAATACAAACCACAAAACAGCAAATAAAAACCACAATACAGTCAATGCAAACCACAATACAGCCAATACAAACAACAATAAAGCTGATACAAACCACAATCCAGTCATTGCAAACCACAATACAGCCATTAGGAACCACAATACAGTCAATACAAACCACTAAACAGCAATAAAAATCACAATACAGTCAATACAAACCACAAAACAGCAAATAAAAACCACAATATAGTCAATGCAAACCACAATACAGCCAATACAAACAACAATACAGCTGATACAAACCACAATCCAGTCATTGAAAACCACAATACAGTCAATGCCACATACAGTCAATGTAAACCACAATACAGTAAATGCAAACCACGATACAGCCAAAACAAAACACAATACATCCAATAAAAACCACAATACAGTCAATGTAAAGCGCAATACAGTCAATGCAAACCACATTACAGCCGATACGAACCAAATACAGCCAATTTAAACCACAATACAGTCAATCCAAACCACAATACATTCAATGCAAACTACACTCCAGTCAATGCAAACCACAAAACAGTCAAAGAAAACCGCAATACAGTCAATGCAAAACACGATCCAGTCAATGTAAACCACAATACAGTCAATCCAAACGACACTCCAGTCACTGAAGATCACAATGCCTGGATATCCAGTCAATGAAAACCACATTACAGTCAATGAAAACCACAATCCAGTCAATGCAACGCTCAATATAGTCAATGCAAACCACAATGCAAAGCACAATACAGTCAATGAAAACCACAATACAGTCAATGCAAAGCACAATACAGTGAATGAATACCACAATACAGTCGATGCAAACCACAATACAGTCGATCCAAACCATAATACAGCCAATACAAACCACAATACAGTCAATGCAAACCACAATACAGTCCATGTAAACCACAATACAGTCAATGTAAGCCGCAATACAGTCAATGTTAAATAGTGATAATGAATGCATATTTACAATGCCACAAACCACAATACAGTCAATGCAAACCATAATACAGTCAATGCAAACCACAATGCAGCCGATGCAAACCACAAACCACAATACAGTCAATGCAAACCACAATACAGTCAATGCAAATCAATATACAGCCAGTGCAAAGCACATGACAATCAATGAAGACCACAATACAGTCAAAGCAAACCACAATACAGTCAGTGCAAACCAAAATACAGTCAATGAAAACCACAAAACAGTCATAGAAATGTAAAATACAGTCAATGAAAGCCACAATACAGTAAATGCAAAGCAATTTGTAGCCAATGCAAACCATAATACAATCGGTGAAAACCACAATACAGTCAACAGTCCATGCAAACAACAATACAGTCGATGCAAACAACAATACCGTCGTCGATGAAAACCACAATACAGTAAAATTAAACCACAATACAGTTAATGCAAACAACAATACAGTCAATGCACACTGTAATACATTCGATGCAAAACACAATCCAGCCAATACAAACCACAATACAGTCTATGTAAAGCATAGGTCTCACGGGACAGTGGGCAGCTAGCTTTAAAAAGTGGGTGGACGATTTTCTAAATACTTCACTACCGACCCTGTAAGTTACACCAGTGTGTCTAGAAAAATAGGTTTATGAATATTTCTTGACTTTGGGAGGCTTGACAAGGTGTATTTTTTAGAGTATTTCATAATTCTACGAAACTGAATGTTAGCTCCAGTTGATTTTCACATCTTGGAAAATGTCGCCTGCTATGCTGTCTCGCCGGTACGGTTTCGCGTCAGAATTTAAGGTATTTTTCCGCATTTGTAGCGAAAATTTGAGCTGGTTATGACCCCGCTTTGAAATCATTTTCAGAAAATGGTGTGGTGGTACAAGTGATAGAAGAAGACATAACAAAGAATCTGTGCCTCATATTTTCATGAAAACAATTCCGATAAACTCAGTCGTGTTGAAACTTTTGGCCAAAAATGGGTGGGTGGGGTAACTTTGTAAAAAATAAAAAATTAATTGAACACATCTGATGCGGTTACTGAATTTTTATTGTGGCGCGCGATTTGTACTTCATTTGCGAGTATTTTTCAATACTTGTCGCAAAGAGACCTCCATACTGATTGTGAGAGGCGGTGATTTTTATAAGTCACCCGCCGCCCTCAGAAAAGCAGTCAATTTTGGCTATTTTCAACCGTCCCGTGATGCCTTAATAAGGGAAAAGTCTGATATTTCAAGGTGTCATATTTCACCTCTAACCAGTATTGTTTGACAGAAGAACATGTCCCAAGATAACATCCAGCAGTTTTAGTTTACTGCACTCAAATATGCAGAGTTCAGCAGGGCTGGAGTTAAGCATGGTATTTTTTGCTGTCGATACACCGAAATGAAACTTCGCGTTTCACCATTTTGGGGGTGGGCGATATCCGCGCCCCATTTTGACATCAGCTTTCATTTTGTACATTTTTCTTTGTTTGCGTTTTACGTAAGATTTATGAAATTAGCAATATAGAGCGAGACGAGCCGTTTCGGGAAAAAATATTTATTTCCCCTTAAGGTCTCACAGGACAGTGGGCAGCTAGCATTTAAAAAGGGGGTGGACGATTTTCTAAATACTTCACTACCGACCCTGTAAGTTACACCAGTGTGTCTAGAAAAATAGGTTTATGAATATTTCTTGACTTTGGGAGGCTTGACAAGGTGTATTTTTTAGAGTATTTCATAATTCTACGAAACTGAATGTTAGCTCCAGTTGATTTTTTCACATCTTGGAAAATGTCGCCTGCTATGCTGTCTCGCCGGTACGGTTTCGCGTCAGAATTTAAATATTTTTTTTTCCCGGGCATGTGAAAATTTGAGCTGGTTATGACCCCGCTTTGAAATCATTTTCAGAAAATGGTGTGGTGGTACAAGTGATAGAACAAGACATAACAAAGTATCTGTGCCTCATATTTTCATGAAAACAATTTCCGATAAATTCAGTCTGTGTGAAACTTTTGGCCGAAAATGGGTGGGTGGGTAACTTTGTAAAAAAATTAATTGAACACATCTGATGCGGTTACTGAATTTTTATTGTGGCGCGCGATTTGTAGTTCATTTGCGAGTATTTTTCAATACTTGTCGCAAGAGCCTCCTTAACTGATTGTGAGAGGCGGTGATTTTTATAGGTCACCCACGCCGCCCTCCAGAAAAGCAGTCAATTTTGGCTATTTTCAACGCCCGTGGATGGCTTAAGGGAAAAGTCTGATATTTCAAGGTGTCATATTTCACCTCTAACCAGTATTGTTTGACAGAAGAACATGTCCCAAGATTTAGCAGTTTTAGTTTACTGCACTCAAATATGCAGGGTTCAGCAGGGCTGGAGGTAAGCATGGTATTTTGCTGTCGATACACCGAAATGAAACTTCGCGTTTAAACATTTTGGGGGTGGGCGATATCCGCGCCCCATTTTGACATCAGCTTTCATTTTGTACATTTTTCTTTGTTTGCGTTTTACGTAAGATTTATGAAATTAGCAATATAGAGCGAGACGAGCCGTTTCGGGGAAAAAATATTTCCCCTAAGGTCTCACGGGACAGTGGGCAGCTAGCTTTAAAAAGTGGGTGGATGATTTTCTAAATACTTCACTACCGACCCTGTAAGTTACACCAGTGTGTCTAGAAAAATAGGTTTATGAATATTTCTTGACTTTGGGAGGCTTGACAAGGTGTATTTTTTAGAGTATTTCATAATTCTACGAAACTGAATGTTAGCTCCAGTTGATTTTCACATCTTGGAAAATGTCGCCTGCTATGCTGTCTCGCCGGTACGGTTTCGCGTCAGAATTTAAAGTATTTTTCGGGCATGTGAAAATTTGAGCTGGTTATGACCCCGCTTTGAAATCATTTTCAGAAAATGGTGTGGTGGTACAAGTGATAGAACAAGACATAACAAAGTATCTGTGCCTCATATTTTCATGAAAACAATTCCGATAAATTCAGTCGTGTTGAAACTTTTGGCCGAAAATGGGTGGGTGGGGTAACTTTGTAAAAAATTAATTGAACACATCTGATGCGGTTACTGAATTTTTATTGTGGCGCGCGATTTGTAGTTCATTTGCGAGTATTTTTCAATACTTGTCGCAAGAGCCTCCTTAACTGATTGTGAGAGGCGGTGATTTTTATAGGTCACCCGCCGCCCTCAGAAAAGCAGTCAATTTTGGCTATTTTCAACCGTCCCGTGATGGCTTAAGGGAAAAGTCTGATATTTCAAGGTGTCATATTTCACCTCTAACCAGTATTGTTTGACAGAAGAACATGTCCCAAGATTTAGCAGTTTTAGTTTACTGCACTCAAATATGCAGGGTTCAGCAGGGCTGGAGGTAAGCATGTTATTTTGCTGTCGATACACCGAAATGAAACTTCGCGTTTCACCATTTTGGGGGTGGGCGATATCCGCGCCCCATTTTGACATCAGCTTTCATTTTGTACATTTTTCTTTGTTTGCGTTTTACGTAAGATTTATGAAATTAGCAATATAGAGCGAGACGAGCCGTTTCGGGGAAAAAAATATTTCCCCTAAGGTCTCACGGGACAGTGGGCAGCTAGCTTTAAAAAGTGGGTGGACGATTTTCTAAATACTTCACTACCGACCCTGTAAGTTACACCAGTGTGTCTAGAAAAATAGGTTTATGAATATTTCTTGACTTTGGGAGGCTTGACAAGGTGTATTTTTTAGAGTATTTCATAATTCTACGAAACTGAATGTTAGCTCCAGTTGATTTTCACATCTTGGAAAATGTCGCCTGCTATGCTGTCTCGCCGGTACGGTTTCGCGTCAGAATTTAAAGTATTTTTCGGGCATTTGTAGTGAAAATTTGAGCTGGTTATGACCCCGCTTTGAAATCATTTTCAGAAAATGGTGTGCTATATGGTGGTACAAGTGATAGAACAAGTCATAA
>CM055265.1:163340523-163385170 GCA_029237695.1 Conchocele bisecta | reverse complement strand
ATAACATCTGTTTCCTTTCATGGAATGCCTTGATATTTCATACATGCATTCCTCAGATGACCCTCTATCATGCTGTAGTAAATCCACGACCCACAACCCAACCCTTACCCCAAGGACAAGGTCACAAACTTAGCATGTTCATAAACTTAACGTTGGGGTAAATGTTGTGTAACTTCTGTTCAATTACAGGGAACGCTTTGATATTTCATACATGCATTCATCTGATGATCCTCTATTGTGCTACAGTAAATCCATGACCCACCCCCACCCCTTTCCCCAAGGTGAATGTCACAAACTTAGCACATTCATACATGCATTCCTCATGTGAATAGCTATCATGCTGTAGAAAATCAGCAACTTCGTGCGTTCATAAACTTAACGTTGGGTTAAATTTTGTATATCTTCTGTTTTCAGGGAGCGCATTGATATTTCATAAATACATTCATCTTAATATGATATACCATGCTATACTAAATCCACGACCCACCTTCCACCACTGACCCCAATGTCAAGGTCCACCGCACACCCCTTAACCCAAGGTCAAGTTATATAATATGCCAAGTTTCAGTGAAGGCTGCCAACAGGCGAGCTTTGTTGTCTTCTGACAACTCTTGTTATAGTTGCCGGTGCCCATGTACACCATTGTTATTGGTTGGTTGACCTAAAATGACCAACAACACCAAAGATGTTTAGTGTTACTACAGCGACATGGCCTGTAATTATACAACTGAGCGTATGCTCAAAATCTGAATGAAAAAACCTATTGCAGCGTATGGCATCACGTGATTTCCGAAATTTTACGAAGGCCAATTTTTCGACTTGATTAAATTTTTTATGTCATTTTTTCGTAGATTTTCTTTAAAATCTTCAAAAAAAACGGACAGGATTTGATGATGATATTATATAGCACACCGAAGATTTCTTAAATCCACATGCTCTGGATTTTTATTTACATTGACCGTAACCAATTATTCATCAAAACGACATGAGTTATTAACATGACTAACAATAAAACATTTAAAATGAAGCATCACATATAACAGTTTCACATTGCTGCACTATGTTTCATAAAGAGCTGTCATTCATTTAAAAAGATAGCAAAGAACATAGATAGGTCTACATGTACAGTAAACATGACATCACAGCGTTCCCACATCTCCTATTGGATTGGCTGAACCAAACTTGTTGAGACTGGATGGCTCAAACTTCTTAACCCTTTCAACACCACAGGCCTGTATAGTGGTATTGGCAAAATGTGTAGATCCAGATGAGCCGGCTCGTCATGAGCCGTCTCATCAGGATCTGCACTTTTTGCAAGAAATTTTCATGTTTTTGAGAACTTCAACACCTTTTCATAAATGGACTAGTCAGAACAATATTTTGTGACGGTTAGATTGGTTGCAAAATGAACATATCAAAATTAATTCCAGTTACTTAGGGGGGAAAAGGTTAATTGTATCCCCCGGACTCCGTCGGGGGATACTATGGATTTGACAGCGCGCCGCGTCCGCGTCCGCGTCCGCGTCCGCGTCCGCGTCCGCTCCGCGTCCGCGTCCGCGTCCGCGTCCGCCGTAGACACTTCTTGTCTCCGGAGCATAACTCGAACACCCTTTGGAATATTTTCATGAAACTTCACACATGCATAGACCACGACGCAAGGTGTGTCACGCACAAGAATGACAACTCTTGCATAGCTAATTTTTGTTTTTGAGTTATCTCCCTTTTTTGTTTTCTCGCACTGATTTCGTGTCCGGAGCATAACTCCACCACCCTTTCGAATATTTTCATGAAACTTCACACATGCATAGACCACGACCCGAAGGTGTGTCGCGCACAAGAATGACAACTCTTGCATAGCTAATTTTTTAGTTATCTCCCTTTTTGTTTCGCGCACTGATTGACCATAACTCGACCACCCTTTGGAATATTTTTATGAAACTTAACACATTCAATTAGACCACGAACCGAAGGTGTGTCGTGCACAAGAATGACAACTCTTGCATAGCTAATTTTTGAGTTATCTCCCTTTTTTGTTTTGTTTTCGCTCATTGATTTCCTGTCCGGAGCATAACTCGACCACCCTTTGGAATATTTTCATGAAACTTCACACATGCATAGACCACGACCGGAGGTGTGTCGCGCACAAGAATGACAACTCTTGCGTAGCTAATTTTTCAGTTATCTCCCTTTTTTGTTTTGCGCACTCTACAAACTGGACAATAATGCATGAAGACCTGTTTTCTCGTCTGCTCTGTATACCTTTTCTCGTGTGCTCTGTACACCTTACCTGTAGAGAGAACAATAGAAACTGGGAGAACCATGTGCTAAGCATGGGCTAGCATGTGCAGATGTCCACTGCTTGACCACTGCTTGACCACTGCTGACCAGGTAATTTATACAGGTAAATCACTACATTGGGTACTGTGTTGAAAATATTGTGGCATTATGTGGACCTCTGCAGATATATGTAGATAAATATAGGACTATTAAAAAAAAATCTGTCTCCAATAGCAAGCATTATTATTTTTAAACTTTTTTTTGTCATTTTTTTTTTTTTTTTTTACATTATTTCTTTTCATTTTTTTTTTCAAATTATTTTTCAATTTGACTGGAAAAAAAATCTGGGCTCCAGTAGCAAGCATTATTATTTTTAAACTTTTTTTTTCCATTTTTTTTTTTTTTCATTTTTTTTTTTCATTTTTTTTTTCAAATTATTTTTCAATTTTTGTCCAGTAGCATAAGGTCGTAAGTGCTATATACAGACTATTCACCTGTGCATGTGCTAGCATGTGCAACTGACCACTGACCACTTACAGGTAATTTATACAGGTAAATGATTATATTACATTTCCGTAAACTGTGTTGAAAATATTGTGGCATTATGTGGACCTGTGCAGATATAGTAGATAAATATAGGACTATTAAAAAAAATTCTGGGCTCCAGTAGCGAGCATTATTATTTTTATTTTTAACTTTTTTTCCTTTTTTATTTTTTTTTTTCATTTTTTTTTCAAATTCTTTTTCAATTTTTGTCTAGTAGCATAAGGTCGTAAGTGCTATATACAGACTATTATCATATAATAAAACAATTATTGACTAGTGAGCCATAGAATATAATCTGATATTCTATGGTTCACTAGTCAATAATTGTATAATATGTTCGGGCCAGTGAAAATTGCTTTCGGGCCCAGGCTCGAGGTCAAGGCGGGACAAGGCGAGGCATCTGATTCCGCGGAATTCTTGTTTACTTATCTCCCTTTGTTGTTTCGTGCTCTGATTTTGTATCCAGAGCATAACTCGAACACGCTTATACGCATTGCTCTAATGGTCCTCTACCGCCCTGTGCCAAATCCACGTTCGTTCTGCCCCCGTCAAGCCCAGGGTCAAGGTCACATACTTAGTGCTTCAAAAACATTAACGCTTGGGAAATATCTTATATTTCTTTGTGTTTTCTTTCATGGATCATGGATCATCTTCATATTTCATATACGCATTGCTCTAATGGTCCTCTACCGCCCTGTGCCAAATCCACGTTCGTCCTGCCCCACCAATCCCAGGGTCAAGGTCACATACTTGGTGCTTCAAAAACTTTAATGCTCAGGTAAATATCTATAATTTTTCTTTCCATTCACGGATCAACTTCATATTTCATATATGCGTTGCTCTAATGGTCCTCTACCGCCCTGTGCCAAATCCACGTTCGTCCCGCCCCCCGCCAAGCCCAGGGTTAACATCATATACTTAGTGCTTCAAAAACTTTAACGCTCAGGTAAATATCTTATAATTTCTGTTTTCTTTCACGGATCAGCTTCATATTTCATATATGCATTGCTCTAATGGTCCTCTACCGCCCTGTGCCAAATCCACGTTTGTCCTGCCCCCGCCAAGCCAAGCGTCAAGGTCACATACTTGGTGCTTCAAAAACTTTAACGCTCGGGTAAAAGAAAATTTTGACTTGCAATTTGGCCTCATTTATTATCAAAGCGATATGTGGGACATCCGTGTTCTATGAACACATTTTCTAGTTTATTAAACTTCACACATGCATAGAAGACGACCCAAAGGTGTGTCGCACGTAAGAATGACAACTCTTGCGTCGTTAATTTCTTAGTTATCTCCTTTGTTGTTTCGTGCACTGATTTCGTGTCTGGAGCATAACTCGAACACCCTTTGGAATATTTTCATGAAACTTCACACATGCATAGACCACGACCCTAAAGGTGTGTCCCGCAAGAATGACAACTCTTGCATCACTAATTCTTTAGTTATCTCCCTTTGTTTTTCCATCACTGATTTTGTCTCCGGAGCATAACTCGAACACCCTTTTTTCAAACTACTTGTGTATCTGGGGAGGGGGATACACATGCGCTTGTCGACAAGCGTCCATTTCTAGTTTAGAACATGAGGTTCGAGTACTTGTTCAGAAAGTTGTTCAATCTCAGGCCCTGGTATAGTCAGTTTTGTCTAATGCCAAATATCGCCACCTTGCATTCTGCATAATGCCAAATATTGCCACCTTGCATTCTGCATAATGCCAAAAATGGCCAAATGCCAAATACTGCACCTTGCATTCTGTATAATACCAAATATTGCTAGTTTGCCAACTCATCTGTATTTTACTAGTATTTAGTAACAGTATTGTAAGTAGATCTTATATATATAGTGAATATTTAGAGCATGAGGTTCGAGTACTTGTTCAGAAAGTTGTTTAATCTCAGGCCCTGGTATAGTCAGTTTTGTCTAATGCCAAATATCGCCACCTTGCATTCTGCATAATGCCAAATACTGCACCTTGCATTCTTTCTTTTTTTATTTCTTTTTTTTATTGTATGTTTTTTTTTTCACACAAAAACATGTACAAGCAAGACATATTACTAGTAACATGCATGTGTATAATTACATTCCATTCCATATTTCTACATTACTAAGTAAATATAATTACACATATTATTACCTGTTTGTATATGTATATGTTTGAAAAACAATTATAAAGAAAAAAAAAAGTTATTAATTAAACAGAGGAAAAAAAAATAGAGTAAGTAAAAAAATAAATAAAAAATACACCCATACAAAAAATAAAAGAGTTTAATTATATAAGTACCATAAGTACGAGCAGCATGGTCATATGTTTGCATTATTTTTGTGTTGGATTAAATATTTAAAGGGAAAGAATGCTAGAAGAAAAAAGGTTAGTCTAGCGGTAAACCATTCCATTTTGTATTGTGTATTTCAGCTTTGTTTCTATTTACTGCTATTTGATGTTCAAGCTGTTTACTTTTTTTTTAAATAGTTCTTAAAGCCTGGGAATGTCGGTGCAGTATTTCTTAATTTACATCCATAAATAAAGTACTTTCCTAGTATAATACAAAAGTTCAAGAATATATTGTCTGTTTCATACTGCCCTAAACTTATTGATTGCCCATCCAATGTAAAATTTCTACCGTTATCATGTAAAAACGTGCTTAGCAGAGACCAACATTGCTGGCTTTTTTGGCATTCCCAAAATAAGTGCTTGTTTATTTCTGGTGCCATACTGCATAAATCGCATAAATTTGAATTTACAATTCCGCATTTATATAAATAATCGTTTGTGGCAATAATTTTCATCAAGCATTTGTACTGGAAATTCCTACGAGTTGGACCCATGCTACATGTTCAAGTAGCAATTATATCCTGGTCTAATCGAACACTCGTCACCTGTTTGTAGAATGCTTAGTTTTCAGAAACAACTATTAATTGGAAAATTGTAAATACACTGTATTTTCGAAGCACTATATGTTCAATATAGTGCTTCGAAAATACAGTGTATTTACAATTTTGCTTCGAAAATACAGTGTATTTACAATTTTCCAATTAATAGTTGTTTCTGAAAACTAAGCATTCTACAAACAGGTGACGAGTGTTCGATTAGACCAGGATATAATTGCTACTTGAACATGTAGCTTGGGTCCAACTCGATTTGGCAAGTATCGACACTTACAAAGTTTGAAAGAACATAGCTAATACCATAAAAAATACTTTGGTTTTCAGACACGGGGTTTGTGGAATGTGACGCGAGAGGGCGGATCTTTTTAATATATTTCTTTTGTTCGAGATGTTCGTCTCTGATTTTTTCAAGTCACCAGATGCATATATGTTCTTTAAAATTACTATGACCTATTTTAGATGTGAATACTCACAAGATTTCCATCAGGCACCATTGGATTTAACATAGTGATCATGTGACAAATTTACAGTACAATTGTATTTATCCAGACGATAAATTGCTCTACGTGGCGATATCTGAGAATCAGAGTACTTCTTTATGGCCCAAGTTAACTGTATTGCCGGCGACTTCGGGTAGTGTTGTTGATATATCCTTCATATATAACCGAATAGCTGTGTCAAGCTTATGGTGCTTACATAATATAACCGACTTCGTGCTTCACCGGCGCCATGCATGGCAAATGGCAATACCGTACAGATTTCTGCGTCTATATACCGTACATAATCAGTCTGAAACTGTCGATATCATAACCATACAGACATATATTTGCTCCACTGGTTTACGGAGTCTTTACCGTCACGTGGTGATTTTTTTCTACGTTATTTTTGACATATATTTGCAATTAAAGTGTGAAAACGCTGGGCTTGTATTTGGAAAGAGTGACCGATTCAAAATTCATGCAGACATGACCTTATAAGAGCTCAGTAAAGACCGTCCACTAGCTTCATTTTCAAAATGTTCACGTTTTCTGGTCGTTCCTGCTTATATTAGCGAGAGATGGACCCTGGCAAGAGCAACCGAGAGTTACGAAAACATTTATTCGCAGGATTACCACGTATAGTTCGTGATTATTGGTAGTTTGAAAGAGGAAAACAGTAAACATTGAAGCACTTACCTTTCAAGTTTTTTTAAGTCCGCCATCTTGCGGTTGTCTTAATTTACCGGCCCGTACAGCTTACAGTACAGTGATAACAGTTGCGGAAGAAATTGTGTAATCTTTGTTTAGCCGAATTGTACGTCAGCTTAAAAGGGACATGCCCAATTTTTGTCTCTATCTCGTTCCCTCGACATAGCATCTCGTTACCACGACATAGCATCTCCTTCCCACGAGATAGACTTGGTTTTGGTGTATATACCCATGTTTTCGATACCAATGAATCTATATATCTGTTGTATATAATACATGGCGGTATAGTAATTGCCCATATATTAGTGAGTGGCATGTGTGTGCGAGTATAAAGTTTGTTGACATATGTCGGGGAGTGTATTTATTTAGTGTTTACCCTAGTTTCTGGACCAATGAAAGAACAGCATTTCGTCTCAATTAATCGCATATTGCGACGCTTTCGCCAATTTAAATGTGCAGCGCTGTATTTAGAGCTGATTGTACGCGTTGCTACCATCAGTTCACGTGACACAAAACATATTACTGCCCGCACACGCGCTCACTACGTGTCACACCGCCAATCACATACTAGTATAGCGATTCGAAATCACGTTTAGGGGCAGAGGTTCAATATGTGGTCTATAGCTATTGCATATGGCGCAAAAAAAATCTGCGGTTTTATAAACACACTTCAAAGCTAGCATACATGTAACACGTTTGTAATCTAAAAAATTACCACACAAAATGTCACATTAAATGTCATCGATTAATTGCAATTAATTGACAATGTCAATTGGGCCTGCTGATGCGTCTAGTGTGGAGTGCTGTGTGTTGTGTACTTGTCACCTTCCGCTTTCAGCCTCTGCCGCTGGCTAGCCTTTGACGAATAGGAAGCCGAGTGCGTAAGTCTTCTGTGCCAGTACATAGCCTCTCTCTAGACCGCATCGTGATGACGCTGGCTCTTCGAAGTCCCTCCAGGGAAAAGCAGCGTCGGGCTCTGAGCCTCGACGGAGTCCACCCAACATTACTGGAGGTCACTCACCTCGACTTAGAGCCAGGAGACGAGGGAGGAAATCTACTGGCCATACAGAGACACGGAAGAAGCCAAAGCAACTTTTCAAAGTTATGCATTGGAATGCAGAGGGACTCTTCAATAAGAAAACTGAATTGGAGAATATCCTTTTTGAAAAGGACATACACGTCTGCTGCATCCAAGAGACTCACCTTTCGGAGACCAAATTCTTCAAGGTTAGAGGCTACCAGTGCTTCCGTTGTGACAGGTTGGGAAGGAGAAAAGGAGGAATCCTTACACTGGCTAGGAACAACTTTGCAGCCACCCAAACCAGTGTGCACATGGAAGACTCCGAATACCAGGTGTTGTGCCTCAAATTGAGCAACAAGGTGATGCAAGTTGTCAACCTATACTCCCCAAATGACAGACCTCTATCTCTGGACACCATCCCTGTTGAAGATACAAACTGTCTAGTTGTAGGTGACTTCAACAGCCACTCACAGAGCTGGGGGATATGACCATATAGACAGACGTGGAGAAGAGGTTGAGACCTGGCAGGATGAGCATAACCTCCAACTGATCAACAATCCTGATGATCAACCTACTTTTTACTCCAGACGATGGCATTCCACTTCCACTCCTGACCTTGGTTTCTGCACTGACGATATACACATTACTCTCTCTAGAGAGGTAGGTGATCAACTGGAGGTAGTGACCATCTCCGTTTACCTCACCATGCAGTACAATGTCGCACAGGAACCAAGTTTTCCTCGATGGAACTACAAGAAGGCTGATTGGAGTTCATACAAGAAGCTCACAGATGACCTCTGCAGAGAGATAAGAGTGGAAGGCAGAGACATCGACCGAGTCAAATCAGACTTCAATGCTGCCATTCTCAAAGCCGCACACAAGTGCATTCCGCGGGCATCTAGGAGGGACTACAAGCCATACTGGAGCAACGATCTGGAAGTTCTTCAGAACAATTTATCGGAGGCCAGGCGGGAGGCAGAAACAAATCCCTCTCAAGAAAACAACATTGCCCTCCAACAAACCAAGGCCAAGTTCCTAAAAGCCAAGATCCAGGCCAGAAGGAAAAGCTGGAAAGAGAAAACGGAATCTCTCAACCTGGAAAAGGATGGTACAAAGCTATGGAAACTCACCAAACAGCTGAATGACGAAGGGGGCAGCAGCAGGAGCCCAACAACACTGGTAGAAAATGGTACTCTGCTGACAGGCAAACAAGCAGCAAACAGATTCGCTAACAATTACGAAGATGTCAGTAACATTCCTATCAGCAGAGAACAGCAGAGAGAGGCAAGAAGAGAGGAGAGAGAAAGGCGCAGCAGTAGATCAGAAGAAGATGTAATGGAGAAGGGCCTCACACTAAGTGAGCTACAAGTAGCGCTGAAACAGCCGGGACCGGACGGCATCACCAACGAACGAGATGTTGACCCACCTCGGCTCTTTTGCAATGCACACCCTCCTTGCAATCTACAACCACAGCTGGAGAGAAGGCAGACTCCCGCAAATTTGGAGAGAGGCAACCATGATTCCTATCCCTAAACCTGGAAAGGATCGCAAGAAAGCATCCAGCTATCGCCCCATCAATCTCACCAGCGTGGTAGGAAAAACTATGGAGAGTATTGTGAACCAGCGCATGAAATGGTATCTGGAGACAAACCAACTTCTTGCCCACCAACAGGCTGGCTTCAGGAAATTCCGCTCGACTGAAGACCAGACGACATACCTTGCCCAGGAGATCGAAGACGCTTTTCAAGAAAAGAAAGTAACCCTAGTAACTTGGGTTGATCTCCAAAGAGCATACGACAAGGTCTGGATAGAAGGTATGCTCGTAAAGCTACAGCGGAATGGAGTGGGAGGCACTATGTACAAGTGGGTAAAGTCATACCTCTTCAACAGAAGGGCTGGAGTAAGTGTTGATGGGACTACTAGCCACAAATTCCTACAGAGACATGGTGTCCCCCAAGGAGGAGTACTGTCGCCCACCCTATTTCTCCTTTTCATCAACGACCTGGTATCGGACTTGCTAAAGGGAGTTAAGGCTGCCCTATATGCAGACGACCTCGCGCTCTGGTGTTCCGAGGAGTTTGCATCAACTGCAACTTACAGGATGCAACAAGCGGCCGACAAGCTATCCGCATGGGCAGATGACTGGTGCGTGCAGGTGAATACAGAGAAGTCATCTACTACCCTATTCACTCTGTCACCTAAACAGAAGGCCTGTCCTATAAAGATCAGTGGCACGACATTGACACATATGGAAGAGGCAACATACCTTGGAGTGACCTTCGACAGACGGCTTACATGGAAGCCCCACATAGCAAATGCTGAAGCAAAGGCCCGCAGGAAACTAGCTATACTTCGGAAATTAGCTGGTACCAACTGGGGATCGCATGAGACCATACTAAAGACAGTATACCTGGGTACAATCAAGCCCCATCTCGAGTATGCTTCCTCAACATGGGTGACAACTGCCAAAACCAATCAGCACATACTAGACAAGGTCCAGAACCAGGCCCTACGAATTATCACCGGAGCAATGCGGTCAACTCCAATTAAGGCCATGGAGGAAATTACTGCCATTCCACCACTCAGCAAAAGGAGAGATGCCAAGGCTCTAATACAAGCCAGCAAGTATCAGTTCCTGCCAGATCATCCCAAGAAAATAAAACTTGAGAGCCTGACAAAGAATCGTCTGAAAAGAAGCAGCTATGTACACGAGTCGAAGAAGTTGACAAGAACAAATGCTACCCAACTTGGACCACCGACGGCTCCTCTTGAAAAGTCCGAACTACCAGAAGTATGGAGATATGACCTGTCCAACATCAGTATTAACACAACTATCCCAGGACTTTTGCCGGGAGAACAGGACGAGATCATCAAGAAGTCCCTCACACAAGCCATGATCTTCGATAATTACCCATTGGAGACATGGACCCATGTGTACACAGACGGTTCAGCAACAGCTGCAATTAAAGATGGGGGAGCTGGTATTTTCGTCTTGTACACCACTAGGAAGACAGAAACGGTTAGCATACCCACAGGAAAGCACTGTACCAACTACAAAGCAGAAGTGGAGGCCATCATGAAGGCGACAACAATTATTGAAGAGTCGGCTGAGAACTGCCATTAGGTGGTCATACTAACAGATGCTCTGTCAGTCCTACAGGCCTTGAGCAATGCCAAAATATCATCTCTTTCCAGACAGTTACACACTTTATGCCAGAATAAAAAAGTGTCGTTGCAGTGGATTCCAGCACACTGTGGGGTTCCTGGAAATGAGAAGGCGGACAAGTTGGCCAAGCTAGGAGCCAAAGGTGACCAGCCACATAATAGTGTTACTCATGAGGAGAAAGCAACAGTAATAAAGACACTGACGAAGCCAAAGCCAACCAAAGATGACTACCACCTACTAGACAGATGGGAACAAGTCATAATAATAAGGCTACGCACGGGACACAACAGGCTAAATGCCCACATGTATGCAAAACTGAAGTTGTCCCCATCTCCAAGATGCACTTGCGGTATGGAAGAGCAGACTACAGAGCATATACTGCAAAGATGCCCCCTGTTAGAGCAGAGAAGAAAAAGCATATGGCCAGAGATCACCACCCTAGTAGAGAAGTTGTATGGAAAGATGGAGGAGCTCAGAAAGACAGCGTCCTTCATTGCTGTGGCTGGTGTGATGGTGTAGATGGTGAACGCCAGTAAGTAAGTAAGTATTACAATTCATGGCAAAAGTCGAACCCGAATTTTACAGCTTTTATGTAATGTGCCCTGCTTGATAAACCAACCAAAATCATGCTCGTTGCGGGAAGATTATAATGTGTCCGACACAGTTTTTATTTATTTTTGGTGATAAATGCATTTATCTTAACAGATTCGAAAGTAATAATATCAGTGTTAATCCAATTATTTTATAACCTGGATAACTCTTACATTGAGGGAACCTGGTATCAGACTAGGATATTTAACTAACAAACGAACAATCAACAGTTATAACTGTTACACACTAGTTATCAATATGACTGTACAATTAACAGAGAGCCGCCATATTAGAAGCTAACCTGTTGAAAAATGAAAGTATATACAGTCTACATTCGTTTACTCAAAGTCGGTTAAGTCGAATTCCCTCGTTACGTCGAAGTCGTGTCCAAGTCCCGTTTCAGATCATATTATTTTCAATGTAACTGGCTACCGTTACTTCGAATTTCGTTATGTTGAATTTTCGCAAATTCGAACTAATTGTTAGGTCCCGAAAACAGAAATGTGTAATATTTCACTCTCGTTAAGTCAAAGTGTCAGTTTGCCCTCGAAGTGCGAATTTGCGGCGCCAATTTACCGGATCAAAGACTAGACTTGTTTACCTGTACTCGAAGTATTCTATATAAATTTATATACGCGCGATATACTGAACGTGAATCCGCCCTTGTTTTTAGCATGGCTGTTTCTTTGTTTACAAAGGCGCTGAATGTACTTTTTCTGCAACACAACAAAACTAAATTGCACAATTCATTTTCAAATTAATTATTCTCGACGTGAGAATATACTGCCGGTATTTTTATCGGGACTTGTAACAATTATACAACCATGTATACATGTTACATATCCACATTTTCCCGGCAGTGGCGGTGGTGGCCAGTCGATGGAGTGGGGGTCAGCGCGCAGCATTTTCCCTTATACCTGCTACCTGCTAGTACGGGGTACATGTACATTAGCCCGTCCGTCAGTCATATTGGCTACACAGGAAAATGTTCTTCCCGCTTTCTGAGATGTAAATTTAATTCCGAGAGTCGGGGAATGGACAATATATTTGTATTTTGTTTAAAAATGCCCGGGGGTGTCCGACTACCCTCTAGACCCCATCGGGCGCTGAAGTCATTGATATGTGCAGCCATAGGCCTATCCAAATTCTGGTCATTCATTTCTACAGAAATAAAATGCATTTGTTTCAATAATTTACAATACCAGGAATGCCGTTTAGTTTTTTTTTGGTCTTTGGTGACGTATTGTCTAAATCAATAAATGACGTCACAATTAACTGTAAATGACGTCAATTCTGAAATAATTACAATGTATCTTTCTGACGACACACGTATATGAATCTATTATGGCGATGGTGGCAAATTACGAAGCCACAGGTCGGCTAATTATAGATTTAAAATCGATAGTTGTGCGTTTGTTTTGTTCACTACATGTACATATCATAGTTGTATTCTGATGAATGTTTGATAGTATACATACTAACACTTGTAGATACATTTAATGTAACTTATCAGCAAATACAGTTTGCAGCAAGCACAGTCAATGAGTCTATGAACACTCATTTCTACTGTAGGCTGTTGAGTTGCATTGTACAAACGTCACCGTTTCAATAACATCATTTTCTCGATGACGTTACGTTTTTTTTTCGAGCGTGATTCACATGGTGCTACAAAAAAGTGAGATAAAACGAAAACTATTAAACATAATTGCATTTTCTTTTTAGAATAGTTTTTGAAAGGTGAAAGGTGTCCGCATCAGAAAATGTAAAAAAATGCAAATCGAAAATTTAGTCATTAAGGCCGGTTTTCACAGAGCGCGCCCCCCCACCCCCCCCCCCCCCTATGGGCCGCGCTCTGAGAAAACCGGCCTTAATGACAACGTCATGAAAGCCTGAAAATGACGTCGCAAAGTTACTCTTAAATTTACCAACGTCACGTCGTTGCAATAAGTTGACGTTGTCATATTTATAACTGAACGCTTTACTATTTGTGGCTCACAAACATTTTAATGCTGGATACGCGTAGCAGAATTTTATAGTTGTTTCCATAGTTGTTCAGACATTTGTCTATTTTTTCGGTTTCCTTCAAGGAAACACGTAGTGATTTTTTCGATTATTTTTTATAATATATGGACAACTTGTGCCCTGACATTTGAAACTAAATAACCATACAACCGGTAATTTTTAGATAACACCGTCACGGAAAAAGTATTATGTAACAAATAGAAATGGGCACAAGGCTTAATTCGTTTAATTTACTGTTTCGCCAGTTGAATGTTTCAAAAATCAACATCAAAATACGATTTGGAAATTTTCAGAAAAATAAGCGTATCACAGATGTATAACTAGATCGGTCAGTAAGCGAGGCTTACGGAATACCCCCCGCGTGGGCCCAGGTACCCCTAAAATATGTAACATTTTCCAAGTGTGTGGGCTTGTGACCTTGACTCTGGGCTTAGCGGGAGCGGCATGAACGTGATAACTGATCGACAGCTATAAGTATAGTGAGTCACTACTCGATAAGCAACGTTATATGGACTGCATTTGCTGGACTAACTGATCAGCAGCTACACGTATAGTGAGTCCCTACTCTATAAGCCACGTTATATCCGGCTGCATTTGCTGGACCAACTGATCAGCAGCTACACGTATAGTGAGTCCCTACTCTATAAGCCACGTATATCCGGCTACATTTGCTGGACCAACTGATCAGCAGCTACACGTATAGTGAGTCCCTACTCTATAAGCCACGTTATATCCGGCTACATTTGCTGGACTAACTGATCAGCAGCTACACGTATAGGTATAGTGAGTCACTACTCTATAAGCCAAACAAAAACTAAAAAAAAATAAAAAAAAATAATAAAAAAAACCCAGACGAACGGACGTACGATCAGTAGTGAGGGTAATTGTATTAAGGCGGAAGGATTTATTGTTACTAAGTAATGAACATAAATAAACCGACAGACAGACGGAAGGATAAAGCCGAGATCGTACTTAAAAATAATTCGAATAGTATATGCATGTTATTCTGTATATACAATATGAATAATAATAATAATAAAATAAACAGTATGCGAGATGATGCTAGGACGAGTCGTGGCTGGGACGAACTTACTCCTTTCTATTTAACAAAAATAACAACTCTAGTAGTAATGGGTGTCACTATGGCGTGGTTTTTTAACATGTGTTTTTTACATAGACGGATTTTACCCTCGCACCGTTTGTCTATGTAAAAAAACCACATGTTTAAAAAACCACGACATAGATGACACCCCTTATTACTCCCAATTATCGGGGGGGGGGGGGGGGGGGGGGGGGGGGTGTGAAAACTTCTTGTATCACGCTATATTGACACCCTGAACCATTTTGTTGGAGATTCATGAATTTTATCCAGTTGGAAGCTTCTTGTATTACGCTATAGTGACACCCTTGAACCATTTTGTTGGAGATTCGTGAATTTTATCCGGGGGTGGAAACTTCTTGTATCACGCTATAGTGACACCCCTGAACCATTTTGTTGGAGATTAGTGAATTTTATCCGGGGGTGCAAACTTCTTGTATCACGTCTTGTATCACGCTATAGTGCCACCCTGAACCATTTTGTTGAAAATTCGTGAATTTTATCCGGGTGCAAACTTCTTGTATCACGTTATAGTGTTACCCTGAACATTTAGGGGTTGTACTGTTCTCCCATATAATTTTCAAATATTTTTGACAACTCCAATATTATCAAATACATATGAAAATGTCCTAGAAATAATTTTCATCCACTTCTGACAACTCTAATATTGACATAAGTTAATGAAAATAAATATTGATTGTAAATCAATATATTGGTATTTTTCAATTTATGGTACAATTGAATACGAGATATCTAAAGTTTTAATAATATTTTATTGAACAACAACATATTTTACAACATAGAATTATAGACCAGATATGTTGAACTTTGTTGAGGTCCTTCGTAGAGTGTTCCGAAGTGATGTTTGAATCAGATCGTTATAGTTCTATCATTCTTGAAGTAATCTGATGAACTGAATGTTTGTTGAATACAGAGACGCAGAGTATTTCCTCTTGCAATCGCAACCAACACAAACACACAGTATTTTCCACATGTTGTACTGAATACACTTTGTAGTCTCTGTTTGTTAAATGTCCATTTCGTAGAATTGTTTGTGAAGAAAGACAATATTTCTTCATGTAGTGGTGGTAATCCATAGGAGTCAAAGTAGGTTGCTTCATTCTTCTGGTCGAATACAATGGCTATCCAATGTTTTCCAGGTTGATCAGAATTATCCGTGTTGATTATGTAACGCTTGGACGTCTAATGGTCTGTGATTTGGTAGCTTGTCTTTTGGGCATACTATTCCGTTTAGTCTCTTCAGCCATATTTCTCGATCCAGTATGTATTGTAATTCAATGGTTTCCATCTTTGGATGTTGATTTCACCAATACGTTACTTTACGGCTTGGTTTTGTTCATAATTGACCAATATTAATAGTCGGTGATCACTTCACGAAGACTATTTATTTCAATCTGGTTATCAAACTCTGAGAACACTATGACATTGATGACTTTTTCAAGTGCCTTGGCAAACTGAAGTTCAAGTCGTAGATTTCCAGTTCTTATAGGGTGTAGATGTCCCTCTTCGCTGCCCTGGTCAGGTGTCAAGTCATATCCCCACAAACAATATCCATTTACATATTCTCTCTAGTAATATCAAATGATTTGTTTTGACCTAGTGAAGACACAGCTTGATACAAAAGACATGTATGATTTAAGATATAATTTTATGTTCAAAATCCGGCTCAAATGGACGGTTGAAAATACCATGACCATTACAATTTACATCAATTTTTGATAGATTAAAATGATGAAAATTGAATGGATTTTTTTGCGTATTCCCCATTGAAACTAGCATTATCAACCATACCAATGAATATCCGTTTTGGTAATTGCCCCTGAAAAAGATGATCTTCTATTTTTGATCGCATTCCAGTTGCAATTGTGAATGTTTTGACTTCTACTCTACGTATAGGAATTTTCATATTCTTTTGAGCTATGAGTCTGTTCATGTCATTGGACACAGCAGGTAATAGCTCAACAGTTCTTACATTGAAACTAACATTTTCAAAATCTATTTTTGCATCTGGTGCGCCAGTGCCGCCTATTAAACAAAACTTTGACGATGCTCTATTGAGTCTTATTCTAATTTCAATTCCATTGGGTAAATATTTTTCTTGTAAAAATAAATCCAAATGCAAGCGTGCTTGAAGTTCGATTACTTTACTCCCAGAAATAAATGAACTCCTCTTATTAAGACCTGAATTTTCACCTGTAATGTCAATAGCCTCATATTTACCGTCGGTATCTTTCAGCCACATTTCACTAGCAGCTAATTGTGTTGATTTACATTCAGCGTTATATGACAAAAGATTTTATAAATATGCCCTAAAAGGATATGTATCACAATTATTTGTTATCAGTTTATTGTTTAGATATAAATCAATGTTACTGAAGATACTATGAAAGAAATTGTTAACTGGAGCAATATTATCATCTGCGTCTAACACAGTATTATCTATTTTTAAAATTTTCAATTTCAAATACATGTAAGATTGAAATAAATTTGTCCATTTATCTGTTTGTGGTGGAATTACAAATTCTATTGGAGCATTACTGTTGAGAGAGGAAATCGGAAAATGTTCAACCCACTGACTTTCGTGCATAGCAGTCATGGTTGGAGGTACTGATTGAACATCCAACTCCGTCTTACTACATTCACAAGAACCGTTTTGCATCATTTTTTATTTTAGTCAAAAATATCTAAATTTCTGTTAGATATTTTTCTCTTTTTTCTACCAAGACCTTTTTTATTGTTAATTGATTTATGGACCTTAACTCTTCGATGTACTGAACGCGACTGGTGTTTCCTTTTAATTTTTTTTGTTTTTATACCTAATTTCTTCAAAAACGATTTTCCTATTGAATTCATTGTTTGTTTACCTCGTGAAATAATTACATCCTTTGGATTTTTGTGTTGAAGAAAAATATCTTGAGCTAAGCATATTCCTTGTTTCATTCCTTCATTTTTAAAAGAATTTACCCCAGTTTTTATTATTGGTTTTATAAATGGTGAAACGGTTCTAATTGTAGATTTGAACAAGGATCCTAATCCTGCCCCATACTGACGTGTAGCTCCTCGATATACAGGATGCATTTTCAATCTATTTTTCTTTTCCTAAAATGTAACTTCACCATAGACTTTCCAGAACAAAATGAACAGGATTGCCAGAATTCTCTCTTATATTTATATGAATTGTATCAAATTCAGATTTTGATATAGGCATATAATGTAAGTTTAAAAATTCATGGTTAATATGTTGACTGCCACTATCATTTTCGACTGAATTTGATGTTTTGAATGGTACAACTTTTAAAATCGGAGCTTGAATATGCCCTACAATCGAATATTCAACAATATCAGAGTAAACAAACAAATGATTAAACCCCTCATTTAAATTTGACAAATGTGGAAAAAAATCATTTGCATCACTGCTTGCAAAAAATGTATTGGATACTAGCTTTGGATTTCCACCTAACTTTAAAAACAATGTATGGTTAATTAACCTGTTTTTAGAATTTTCTGGAAAATAAATTTTGGACGTTTCATACCATGATATGAAACGTGAATCGCTTGTTGTTTTTATATCACTAAAAGAATCTTGAATAAGATTATCAATTGTTTCCAATACATGAGCTATTGATGAATAGGATCCAGGTTGAAAATTAAATTTGATACTCCATTTAGTCGGGGTACCATCTTCACTAAAACCTATCTCATTTATATCAAATTTTCTAGTTTTTATTTCTGAAACATTCGTGTAGAAAGTTAAATCATTTGTTATAATATTAAATTCTGTTTCGTCTTTGGTGATATTTAAAAACTGTGAAGGAATAATTAATTCCGCTAATGCTATTTCCCAGTTTTCTTTATCGACGCGAACTGTTCGAGGTAATTTAACTTTGAAACAAAATTGTATATTAGATGGATAAATATCCATAGAACTATCACTCAGTAAGGTTACGTAAAATGATTTCATTTTTTACCGTCTGTAAAATCGAAGCCTGTCTGTGGTTTTTTGGTAAATTTTAAGCCTGGGCTTGGTAAAATGTATCCAAGAGAACTACTTAAAAGAACGAGCCACAATTCACGATTAGGACTTTGGATACTTAAATGAATGATGGCTGTTGTAACAATTGCATATATTATAATTACTTGAGAAATATATTGAAATTGATTTTTTGGTATTCGTTTACCACAAAATGAAAACTCTTGTTTTTCTATTTTTCCGTTTTCAATTATATCTTGTTCATTCATATTATGTTTGATGTTGAAATCCAACTATCAAACTTTGACGGATAACCCATCCAACGAACTTTAGTTTCCTTGATTGTTTTATTACCTACACGTCTTATACGTCGAGCAAGAACTGATTCAATTTCATATCATCATCTTTTATACCTTGAATTTCCTTTCCATAAAATGTGCCCATTATTTTTTCACCATCAAGATCTTCAATTTTATAAGTTGCTGGTAAACTTTTTTTTTATTAATATGAAATATTTTAAATAATTCTTTCGTCAGTTTGGTAGATAACCCTTTTCAAATGTGCGTTTTGTTTTATTAATACGAACTAAATTACCGACATGTAATTTGTTTTTGGCTGGAATAGCTCACGGTTTCATTCCATACAATGCATGTGTAACCTCAATTTCATTTGAGGTATTGACAGAAATTGGGACCCTCTTAATACTACGATGGTATGTTCGGTTGTATCCATCAACAATATTTTGTAAAATATCAATATATTTTCTAGTTTGATGATATGTGAAATATTTCCACATACGTGTTTTTAAAGTTCTTTGAAATCGTTCAACTATACTTGCTTTAGTTTCAGGGTTTTCGGTTGTGAAAAAATGAATGTGCTTAGATTTCAAGAAATGTTGAAATTCTTTATTTTTAAATTCCGTTCCTTTATCGCTTTGTAAAGACCGTGGCTTGCGTTTTGATGTTTTCAGTATCAAATCAAACGCGTTAATCAATGTTTTACCCGTTTTGTTAGGAAGGGGTATGTATGACCCATGCATATTTTGAAAATACATCTATTACACACAATAGATATCTTTGATTCTCATTTTCACCTGAGAATTGTTGCATATCTGCCAAATCAGCCTGCCATTGTTGATCGATACCTCCTACTATTGTCTTACGACGTGTAAAACGTCTTTGCATTTGTTTATGAAGTGTATATGTTTTTTGTCTACTCAACCATTCTTGTATATGTTTTAATCTAGCATCTGAAAATGTGTTTATTCGTTTAATTGAATCATACAAGTGTTTTGCACTTGTGTAGGCAATTGAACTTTTTGGATCATAATATATTTTCTTTAGTAATGAATTAAGTTTCTTCTCTTTATGCTTTAATAAGGCTCCCATCTTTTAAGATATGTTGAATCCGACTTTCTTTTTATACCAGTTGGTGTGACTGAAATTTTTGATTTTGGTGTTTTATTTACGATGTTTCATTACTGTTTTAGGTGTACTAAATATTGAATCCGACTCAATGTCAGATGTATCAGTTTGATATTTATGCATCCAGTTCCATCGTTGTCTATTACCAACTACGTCTTGTGGTATATTGAGTTCCTGTAAAGCTGTACTGAATGTCTCCCAACCTCTGGGGTTAAATCCTTTTCTTTGACGTAAAGTGTCATTAACTAAATCAATAATATTTGATCCCTTTATAAGTTTTCCTTTATATGTTACTAAACCATTTTCATCCCAACTGATTTTTAGCCATGTTTTTTGAAAAAAAATCCAGGCTATTGGATTGGCGAATGCCGGGCGGGCGGGCGGGCGGGCGGGCGGCGGGCGGCATCCACAATCAATGTTAAGTTTTCGTGTTTGAGTCCATTTCTTTGTTACTGTACCACCTAGGACCACCAAACTTCCACAGCTTCATAATCAAGGGGTGCCCACCACATATCACTATCCAACATGTTACTTTTTTTTTAACTTGACCCATTTTTTCCGCGTAGTCGACTTAGCCATTTTCAATGTTAAGTTTTCGCGTTTACAATGTTAAGTTTTCGTGTTTAAGTCCATTTGTCTGGTACTGTACCACCTAGGACCACCAAACTTTCACAGCTTCATAATCAAGGGGTACCCACCATATCACTATCCAACATGTTACTTTTTTTTTTAACTTCACCCATTTTTTTCCGCGGAGTCGACTTAGCCATTTTCAATGTTAAGTTTTCCGCGTTTACAATGTTAAGTTTTCGTGTTTAAGTCCATTTCTTTGGTACTGTACCACCTAGGACCACCAAACTTTGACAGCTTCATAACCAAGGGGTGCCTACCACATACAACTATCCAACATGTGACATTTTTTTACCTTCACCTATTATTTCTACGTAATTGACTTAGCCATTTTCAACGTTAATTTTTTAACGTACGTCTGGTTAGAGTTTTTTGGTTAAAACTTTTTCGTTATACTATATCTCTGCAACTGCTTCGCCCATTACCTTGAAACTTCACAGGGTGTTTATCATCATCCATATTTTCATTCTAACCCCCAACCGTGCGGCCCCTGTCCCGCCCAATGTCAAGGTCAAATTACATTTGAATTGTTTTGTTAAAGTTTTTTCGTGTACTATATCTCTGCAACTGCTTCACCCAATAACATTGATACTTCACATGGGTGTTTATCATTCATTGTCGCACCTGTTGCGGAAGCGCGACCTGTGTTTCCCAATGTCAAGGTCAAATTACTTTGAATTTGTTTGTTAAAGTTTTTTTCGTGCACTATATCTCTGCAACGGCTTCACCCATTACCTGATACTTCACATGGGTGTCATCATTGTCGCACCTGCTTGCGGAAGTGCACGATCCTGTGCCCAATGTCAAGGTCAAATTTTTTTACTTTGAATTTTTTTATTTTGTTAAAGTTTTTTCGTGTACTATATCTCTGCAACTGCTTCACCCAATACCTTGATACTTCACATGGGTGTTTATCATCATTGTCACACCTGCTTGCGGAAAGCGCGATCCTGTGCCCAATGTCAAGGTCAAATTACTTTGATTTTTTTGTTAAGTTTTTTCGTGTACTGTATCTCTGCAACTGCTTCACCCAATACCTTGATACTTCACATGGGAGTTTATCATCATTGTTGCACCTGCTTGCGGAAAGCGCGATCCTGTGCCCAATGTCAAGGTCAAATTACTTTGAATTTTTTTGTTAAAGTTTTTTCGTGTACTATATCTCTGCAACTGCTTCACCCAATACCTTGTTACTTCACATGGGTGTTTATCATCATTGTCACACCTGCTTGCGGAAAGCGCGATATCGTCGGCATTTTGGCATACGTCCGTCCGTTCGTCCGTGTGTCCGGTTAAAGTCTTTTGGTTAAAGTTTTTCCATCTACTATATCTATGTTTTTAGTGTCCATGCCTCGCCCCAAGGCGCGACATGCAGGCCACGGCCATCTAGTCTACAAAAAGTGGGTATAATTATGTTATCCAAGTGTCTATGCTTGGAAAAAACATGGCCTTCGTGGCTTTGCCTCGTTTCTTGTTAGATTATCTTTCAGCATGCTGAAAAGAAGTTCTGCCTTTCTTTGCATTGTTTTTGGTATTCTTTGTAAAATCCTATCATTAAGTGGTCTTTTTGTACATGTTGAGGTTCTAAAACTTTTTTAAATGATTCCTGGAATTTATATAATGTTTCTCCGTGTTGCTTTACCTTTTCACTTTCCGATAAATCTGTTCTTTCTAAAAGGTTAGATACATTTTTTTGAAGTTTAGCTGTATTTGTAATTTGTGGATCCGGTGGGAGCTGAGGTTTTTGACTTTGTTCTATTTTCCATTTATTCATTTCTTCCAGTAAATGAAAAGGAACAATGTGCCATTTTCCTGACCGACATTATTTAACTAGAGCTCGAATACTGCTCTGGCACCAACACCAAGTGCACCACCTAGAACAGCTTTACCTATTAATGGTAATAATGGAAGTAAAAATGGTAAAAGACCTCCTGTCTGATTTATAATATTTTTCTTTTTCTTAATTGAAATTGATTTTGATAGAAGTTGTCTGAGATGTTTACGCTTCGGATACAATTTATGTTTCTGATCAGATGTAAGTGTGACATTGCCTTTTAAGAGATTGTGACAACATTCACAAATACACTTAATTATATGATTTGGTGCATTTTTTATTAATTTTTCACGATATTTTTTAGGTTCATTAGCTATAGCCAAAAGCATAGCACCATGTTTTTTAATTAATGTTTTTTTTTTACTGGTTTTATTCTTGACCTTACCCATCTTTATACTAACAATACTTTATATTGAATGATACAAAATTAATTAATATGTTTTTTTTTTACTGGTTTTATTCTTGACCTTACCCATCTTTATACTAACAATACTTTATATTGAATGATACAAAATTAATTAATAACTGTATTTTATACACCTAAGTACCTTTTAATTTTTACTCTTAATTCAGGATTTTTAAACGCAAAATCTTTCAGATGTTTTATTTCCTTTTCTTGTTGAATAAGTTTGTTTCTGACAGCTTCTTTGGTCTTAGGAGATCTCAAAGATGTTCTTAACGGTGAAAACCTAGCTATTGGATGTTCATCCAGTGCATTATATTCCTGTAACAGTTTGTCATGTTCTTTTGTTGCTTTATTAACAAGTCTAGACCAAATTTCAATTTCAGGGCTATACTTGTACTTCTTTTTTTTTGGAGTTTGTCGCTCAAATGAACCAGAATTACTGGGTAAAGATGTATTGTATGATGATCCAGATTTGTTAGAAGTTGATGTAAATGGTAATTGCGGAGATCTTAAGGAAATTGGTGTCGATGTGAACTGAGGTTTTCTACCCGCTAAGGGTGTATGAAACGATGATATAGATCTATACGAATTAACAGGACTAGGATTTGTAGACATACTAGACATTGAAGAAAATCTTGAAGATTCGTTTTGTTTTTTAGTTGTTTTCTTTTTAGTTGTTTTCTTTTAAGATTTTTTATTTCGTGTTTTTTTATTTCGTGTTTTCTTTTGTTTTTTAGTTTGTTTTTTGGTTAGTTTTCTATTTTTCACGTTTTTTGTACCTGTCCAGCGAAGTAAACTTCTAATAATTACACCACCTAAAAATCCTCCATCACCAGGTTTTAATATTATTTTTTTCTTTGTATCATCATCAACTGTAGGATCCGCTAATTGTTTAACATCTTTTTTATTTTTTTCTATGAAACGCACTGTTTGTTTTGGTAATTTTATTTTATTTTCAACTATATTTTGAGCAGCTACTGAAAACCATTTCAATATCTCTTTTAATCCAGATTTCAATATTATTTCTCTTGTAAGTTTATGTTGTTCATCACTCAAATTTCTTAAAGCATGAATAATATTTCCTGATGTGTATGAGAAAGCCATGTTAGCACCTTGGTAGAAAGTACAATACTGATATCTATATTACTATATTGGAGAATAAATAGTAGGTCCTCTAACATCCTTATCTGTAATCCAACGATGACAAATGTCACTTCTTAAACGAAATTGTTTTTTAATTCGTGATTGAAAATCAATTAACAAATAACTATGTTCCTGAGAAGTAGCATCATTGTAGGCTGAAATTAAGTGCGGACTTTGCATTTGACGTGATAATGTTTTAATTCGTAACCCATCACGTTCATTTCTAAATAAAATCATGTAACGAGAATTAAGACTTGTAGTTCTACTCGATTTATTTTGTTGAAACATATTTTGTGTAATATATATTACACTTGAATTTCTATGATGACCTTTTCTTGTAAACCACAATTTTATTTTTTCATCTTTTTCTCCTAACATATCAAATACTACAAGATGTGGAATTGTTACATCGGATACAATTTCATTTTCATCATCTGGGATACCTTCAATAAATTTGAGGAAATTGAACTTTTCTTGCATGATAGTATAGCTGTGTTGCCATTCTTTGTAACACCATATTACTTTTTCGGGTACAATATTAAATAAATCTTTGCGATAATCAATAATCTTTTGTACAATTTCAGTTTTTCCACATCCACTTGGACCTGCTATATAAATGTTGCAGGGATGTTGAAATAACAAAGACAATAGGTCTTCGTTCTCCATTGTTTACAGTACAAGGTCCACATGTATTATGATATACTATGATGTGTATAGCAATGTTTTATTTGAAAAGGAATTCTGTTCGAATAGTTTGGGATGGCCCTGAAAAGGGCCGTTTGGGTAAAGGTGCGAGTACTGTTATTTTTTCTTTTGTATTTTTTTTTTTTTAAATGTTTTTTAAAAAGACACGAGTACTGGTACACTATTTTATTTTCGTGGAATCAAATGATTTTCTTTTTCTGGACGAATGTGTTTACGATGTGCGCCAATCCCACTTTTATGTGAATGTATTTTTTCGTTAACTGTATCACACAGGGTCCTCTCGACATGTTGACTGATGTGTGCCACTGTTTTCTTGTCCAATTCAAACTTGATAGGTACTTTCAATGGCTGTGTGTTAAATGTCAAGTTCCGATTTTCAGACTGTTTCTCTAATGTGTCGGTCATACGGTCCAGTTGAACACTATGGCGTGATGCGATGTTCTCTAGTTTCTGTAATATTCTTTCTGTATTGTTGTTCAGTTTCTGTAGTTCTTTCAATATCATCATGTCTTCTTTCTTCCTTCCTTGGATCTGATGTTGTAATGATTGGTATGATGTAGAATCTTCTATCTTCTGTGCTGGTATGTATACAGTAACAGTTGGCTGCTGCTGCTGCTGTTGTTGTTGTGGTGGTTGGAAGGTTGGTTGATATATATCATTCATCGCCTCTGCTAATATATCAAAATCTTGACCGGCAAAATCGTAACTTCTGTTGTCAACCATCGTATCGAATGTAAATTAATGATTTTATGATCGTCTTTTATACCCATCAAACGGATTGACCTACTTAGAAATTGATAAAAATCAAGTGACCAATCACAGTGTGTCTTACAAAAACGATGCTTTGTTAAAGTTATTTCATTTTTACTTATTTTTAACAATGTAAACATTGTTAGGTTTAGGATATGGTTTTATATTCTACCTGAGTTGTGTTTAACAACTAACGGTACATATCCAAAGTTATTAGGATATAAATTGTAAAGTAATATTTTCGTAATAATGTGTGGTGGCCCTGAAAAGGGCCGTTTTTTTGTCGTGGGGTTATTATTTGAGGATATCGTTCATCAAATCATCGAACTTGTTCCAGTTATATACGGAGCTATTCGAGGCTTCTCTTGCTTCAATTTTCAAATTATAGTAAGGAATTAAATTCCTAACCACGTACTCGTGAAATAAATATATTAAAGTTAGCATCCTAGATGTGTAGAGTCAGGGTTGTACTCTGACAATGTAATGCTTTGATTTTATGATCGTCTTTTATATCCATCAAACGGATTGACCTACTTAGAAATTGATAAAAATCAAGTGACCAATCACAGTGTGTCTTACAAAACGATGCTTTGTTAAAGTTATTTCATTTTTACTTATTTTTAACAATGTAAAAATTGTAAGGTTTAGTTGTGTTTAACAACTAACGGTACATATACAAAGTTATTAGGATATAAATTGTAAAGTATAATCTTTTCGTAATAATGTGTGGTGGCCCTGAAAAGGGCCGTTTTTTGTTTAGAGTGTACACCTGTACAAACTAATATTCAGTGTAAGTGCGTCGCCATTTGTTGTTTGATTCTCGAGTTTTAACTCTGACAAAACCCGTAGTATCAGGTTTTGTTTCTGTAGTGAAACTCTTTTGATCGTCCATTTCAAATTCTTTGTAAGTAGGCTTTGGTTGTTCCGCTATTTTCCCCAGCAGGTCAGCCGTAATCAATTGCAACGCTTCTATATCTTCCCTCATCGTCCCTACTACTTCAATCAATTCTGAGATCCTTCTTGCCATCATATTGCTTCGATCAGTATCCATTTTTGAGTGTTCGGATGAAACATGTGAAGTATGTGTTAAAAAACACATGCTTTTATACCCATCAAACGGATTGACCTACTTTTAATAGTTTCACCAATTTTCAGATTTTCGTCCAATCAGAAAGCGTGTTGTAAACACGTTTTGTGAACAAAGCTTGTTTACACAAGCTTGGCTGTAAAAACGGATTGAAATTCATCCAATGAGAGGGATAGAATCCTTAGCCAATCAAATCATCTAAATTTTAGCCAATGAAATGATGGATGAAATCATTTCAGGATCTAAAGCGTACAGTATTCATTCTACTCATTCTTACATACCAGAATGCAGATCAAGAAATTCTTTCAGCGTTTGCTAAAAATTGTATTCTCCAGGAAAAATTATGTTATGGAAGAAAAGAAGAGAAATAAAGAATTGGTACAACAATTCTTTGCAAGACGTGGTTATCAATGGCCTTCCAAACAAAAGGTTGTTTGGAAAGTTACAATGAATAACTTATATCCAGATCTGTCTGAATTCTATTAGACAGTAACCAAACGGTCCTTTTCAGGACCACCATATTTTCCAGAAAGAAACACTTGCATTTTGTAAAATCATATGAATTTAAGTTATAAAATGCTAAATTATAAACAAGAAAATACATTTCAACTTGTATTAATTTAACAATATTTTATTGAACAACAATATATTTACAGCATGTAATACATAGTGTCTATTCAATCAAATCTAAAAGTCAATTTTCCTCTTCTTGACTGTAACACTCGATTTACCCTGGTATTTACGTTTACGACTGTTCACTGGTTTCTCTGAGGCCTTTACATTCATTGGTTTCTCTGAGGCCTTAACATCAACTGTCTCAGACCTGGGTTTCTGGTCACAATCACAAGCCCAATGTGATTTCGATTTACAGATGAAACATCCAGAGTACATAACATTTCTTGGCAACTTCAGATGACTCTCTTCGTTGTAATAAGACATGATTTTTCCAACACACAGGTCTTGGGTGATACTAGGAGAATCCAAAAATTGAACTTCATGAGAATATGGATTCACAAACACATCCATGTACTTTCCTTGTAGCTTCTGACTACATTTATTAGCCCAATGCTCCGTTGATTGACAGATGTAACATCTGTTAGGTGATATTTCGTCCCCTCCATATTTCTCATCGATGCTGAATTTTGTAAACCTCTTTCCTGTAGAAATCAGGTGCTCAGAGTCGCCCGAATAATTGTAAGATGTAAACGATCCAATAAAGTTTCCAATATGTTTTATCGGATAGGTTTTCGGTATGTTGCTGAATTCAACTTCATGAGTAAGCGGATTTACATATACATTAATTTCACATCCTTTGTGCCAATATTTCATACTTTCGAAATAGTCAGCAAAATGTTCCTCGTGTTTTTGTAGTTGAATTGAAGAACGTTCTATCGCTTGAGAGTCCATGTAGCTTCAGAGTTCAGTAGACTAATGATGACCATATGGAATGTGTGGCTTATTTTATAGCCGTCACGGTGTAACGATAGTATATAAGCTGCTGTAAATTGATTAATACTTTATTATAAAATTCAACATGCCACTTGTACCATACTCGGACACCGAGAGTGAAAACGAAGTCATCAGATGTCAGAAGATTTTATGATCTTATACAAGAAAAAAGTCGAAGATCAAGAACATTCAGAACTGAATCATCAGTTTTTAAAACAACATTTAAGAAATTTGATGTAGACGAACACCCTCAAAATTTCGTTGGGGTATTATTTGATGATATCGTTCATCAAATCATCGAACGAATTGATGGCGATCCACACGACAAAATCAGGGTAACATTAAATCATTCTGCATTAAAGATGGGGATACCGATTCCTTTCTTGAATGTTGAAGATTTGAATGGGAACATATTGTTACAAGAAATAGAAAAAGTTATACAATCGAATATGGATTTTAATTTGAACGATGGTGAGATGACAATCGAAACAACGTTTACCAAAATGCCAACAGGTTCTGGAAGAAAGAAGACCACCTCTGAAATTGATTCTCGAGTTTTCACGAAAAAAAAGAAAGCTGTTGTGAACATTGAACATTCAAAAGACAGTATGTGTTTAGCCCGGGCTATTGTTGTTGGAAAATGTCATGCTGATCGAGAAGTTTCTTCAACCTGGAATAGACGGTGGAATGTAATCAGAGATTCCAGAAGACCGTTACAACGTATTGAAGCCGAGAAATTATTGAATGAATTTGGAATTTCATCACAAAAAGCTTGTGGATTTGAATAATATAAGAAAATACAACAATATATGTATCCAGAATATGTGATCAAGATTCATCAACAACATGTGAAAACAGAATTGTTGTTTGAATATCCAGAAATTCAGTCATACACCAAAATAATACATGTATTCTATAATCAAGATCACTATGATTGTATTACAAATATCGTAGGATTTCTTGGTTGTGTATACTATTGTGAGATGTGCGATATTGCTTACCAAAATCGCGAAACACATATATGCCCTACTTCATGTAAGGCATGTCGTTTCCAAAAACAAAAATGTCATGTGATAGATTGTATCAAGTGTAAAGATTGTCTCAGACCTTTTATAGTGGAACGTGTTTTGCAAATCATAAGCAAATTGAAGGACGAGAAAAGAAATCAATTTGTCAACTCATAAAATGTTGTGGTAAATGTGGAGGACAGTTTGCCGATTCCAAGAAGAATCATACATGTAAAGGAAAGAAGAAATGTAAATTTTGTAAAGAGATTGTTAATTTTAACCACAAATGTCATATTCAGCAGTATAAAAGCAGAACTGAAGAAGATGATCACAAACCGTTTTTCATATTTTATGATTTTGAATGTCAACAAGACACGGGGGTGCACATTCCTAACTATTGTATTGCACACAGAGCTTGTGATGAACGTATCAATGAACCAATAGAATTCAATTGTGAATGTTGTAGTCGGTTTCCTGAAGGAAGAGAGGTAGTATTTGAAGGAAAAAATACTTTGACAGAATTTTGTAATTGGTTGTTTTTAAAACAACATAAATGTGCTACAGCTATTGCACATAATTTCAAAGCATATGATGGTCAATTCATTCTTCACCATCTCATTGAAAAGGGAATGTTTCAACCGAAGGTAATAATGAACGGTAATAACATCATGGTTATGGAAGCTTTGAATTGAAAAGAAATGGCTAAGGGATATTTTCCACATTGGGCAAATACTGATAAATTTGCCGCTTATGTTGGTCCATACGTTGATGTTTCCTATTATAAACCAGATTCAATGGGGATAACTGCTAGGGAAAAGTTTTTATCATGGTATAACGAACGTGTGGAAAACAACGATTGTTTCAATTTCAAACAAGAAATGGAAAAATATTGTCGATCGGATGTAGATATTTTGAGACGTGGTTGTGGAGAATTCAGGAAGGTATTCATGGAATATGGAGGTATAGATCCGTTTCTAGAAGCCAGTACAATCGCTGATGCATGTAACAAAGTTTGGCGTAACAAATATATGCCAAGTAATCAGATCGGAATTATTTCAAGCAGAGATCCGATTAAACGCAAATTTTGCACACGAAAACAATATTGTTATCCAACATGCAAAAAATGGTGGTGAATATCAAATTGGTCCTTATACTGTAGATGGGTTTCACAAAGAATCAAATACTATCTATGAGTTTCTCGGTGACCTATGGCATGGTTGTCCTAAATGTTATCCAAATCGTAATCTAAAAAACCCGATAAATGGTGAAACAATGCAAAATTTATATTCACAAACATTTGAAAGATTGGAATATTTCAGTGTAAGTGGTTACAAAATTCACACTATGTGGGAGCATGAGTTTGATTTGAAAATGAAAACTGATAAAGAATACAAAAAGATGATCGAACAATTCTTTCCAAACTGTGATCCGATTGAACCTAGGGAAGGATTGTTTGGTGGACGTTGTAATGCTATACAAATTAAATATGATATTGAAGAAATTTCAGATGAAGAAATCAAATATATTGATATTTGTTCATTGTATCCATTTGTATGTAAACACAAAGAATATCCGATAGGACACCCCGATATTTTGACAAAAGAAAATATTGATGTAGAAAACATCCGACAGTATGAGGGTTTGATAAAATTTAAAGTTCTCCCCCCGACCAATCTATTTCATCCTGTGTTACCAACACATTGTAATAATAAACTCATGTTTTTGTTATGTAGAACATGTGGAGAAGAAAGTTCTACAAAGTGTGCATATACAATTGAAGAAAGAGCTTTGGTTGGTACATGGGTTCAATGTATGTATGTATGTTCAATGTGCAGAGGACCGAAGTACCGAAGTGAAAGTTGTGTATGCATGTAAAATACGGAGACATGCAAACAGAACAGTAACGAGTGAATGTCAAAGCAAGACATTTAGGTCTGTGTACACAAAACGTGTCATTGTTGACAATTTAAATACTGTACCATACGGTTATAACACATTGAGACTTTGATAGATTTATATGTCTTGTTAAATGAATACATGTTGTAAATATATTGTTGTTCAATAAAAATATTGTTAAATAAAAAAAAGCTTGACTGTAAAAACTTTTTTTGAAAATAAAATGGATCAACTAAGAAAACATTGTGATAAGCATCCGAAAGCCGAAGAATGTAATTGTTTCAATTTCCTCAAAAATTGTTCTATAGGCATATTAAACGGAGAATACGCTATTAATAATGTAAAAATTTATAAATCACCCAAATATCAATATTATCCTTTCATAGGATACATAAACAATTCTAGATTTATACCTTTTGGTATTTGTCCAAAGATAACTGTGATAGAAAAAAATAAGATTTATAGGTTAGTAAGTTCTAGAACATACGGAGAGGATAGTCAGATTTATTTCGATAAGGATTTTAAACCTTTGCTTCATCTATACAGTCATAAAATTCCTTTTTCGGGGGGTGCCAACATAGAAACTAAAATTATTAAGAGTTATCCCAGTACCCCTCAATTAAATACACAAAAAGAGTACTGTAAATGGAATATTGGATAAAAAAGAAAACTTTTTTTGTAACACGCTTTCTGATTGGACGAAAATCTGAAAAATGACTCAACTACCAAAAGTAGGTCAATCCGTTTGATGGGTATAAAAGCATGTGTTTTTTATACCCATCAAACACGATGTCGAAGCCTGCAGAAAACTGGGGTGATGATGAGAGAGCGAATGTACAATCACAGCAAGAAGACTGGGATGAGGAGATCCGACGAGCTCCAGCACCATCATTTGTGATTCATGGAAAACCCAGCAAAAAGTCTACACACAGATTTCTCTTAACATGTAAAAGCTGTGGATCACGGGACTGTGATGATCATACAAACTACATTGAAAGAGTGATCAAGTATGATAAACAGCAAAACTTGAATTAGACGATCAAGACAAAAGACCCTTTTAAGGGCCATTACAAATATTTAGAATAGGAAAACCTTATAAGCAGTTGTACCTACACACTATATAAACGTTTTGCATTTTGTCATAAACCATTATCTTCAAGGTATTCGCTCTAGAAACAATACATATTATACAGTACTTTTAGATAATAAACAACAAAAATGATGGGTCATAATTATGAGTTGTGGTTACAAAACGATGTTTGTCTGGTAAAGAAATCACGAGAAGCACCCCGACAAAGAAAGACAATACATGACACCTTCAATAGATGTATGGTTGATCAACTTCAATCATTAATTAAAAAAGAAGTAAATGATAATTGTTATGGATGTCAGGTTGAACATCCAAGTCAATTACGGCATCAACTGTGCTTATTCACAGATCAAGATGAACAAACAGATTTATTCATATTGACAGCTCTACGGAAATTAGATCCCCATAAAATTATGGAAGAATGGTATCCAATTCTCAAAGATATGGTATTGGACGATCAAGAGAAATTGGAAGCATACAGACTATGGATACAAATTAAAAACAAAATCCGTTTTAGATCCAATGAATCGTGGTTGGAACAGTTGAAAAAACAAGTCAAACAATCCTGGAAATAAATTGATATTAAAGACTATACAAGTAGGAACGGATTATAACTGAATCATTCTATGAATAGACACAGTTGAAGAAACAATGAATCCTCTGACAGATCTATTAAATCACATAGCAATCAGGAAACCAGTAACAATGAATCCTCTGACAGATCTATTAAATCACATAGCATACAGGAAAGCATTGATACCTGCTTTCAAACTAAAAGTATCAAATTAACAATATCTTACACCCCGGATCATCAAGGATGAATTAGAGAAAATAGAGATGTTTGAAGAGTTCAAGGAAGCCCTATTAGTAACAACGGGGTTCTTCAAAGATTCAAGGAATAAAGTCGAACAATTAACATTTGAACAATGGAGAAACGATGTTGTTGAAAATGACAATATTGTGAATTTCTTATTTAAACGATATGAACCGAACTTACGGATTAGTAATACTGAAACAATGGCGGGACTAAGGGCCCCATTGCTCACGGTTCCTGGACAGAGAGAGATTGTACCAATGGAAATAGTACAGATTAGTGAGACTGAATCAATGTGTGTGTGCCCCCATTGTTCACGCTTCATGGACAGTGATCATGATACATGTTGTAAAATATGTTATTGTTCAATAAAATATTATTAAAAATAAAAACTTTACTATCTCGTATTCAATTTTACCAGAAATTGAAAAATACCAATATATTGATTTACAATCAATATTTATTTTCATTAACTTTTGTCAATATTAGAGTTGTCAAAATAGTGGATGAAAATTATTTCTAGGAAATTTTCATCTGCATTTTGAAATAATATTGGAGTTGTCAAAAATATTTGAAAATTATATACAGGAACAGTACACCCCCACTAGGATATCACAACACACGTTTACAATACGCTTTCTGATTGGTCGAAAATCTGAAATTTGACTAAACTACCAAAAGTAGGTCAATCCTTCTGATGTGTATAAAAGTAAAAACACAAAGTTATATTTCATTAGTCTCATTAAACTGTTCAATCAACTACATGACAATGCATAAGAACGGCGAATGCTCTATGTGTGGTGAACACTGTTATATACAGTGTAGAAAATGCTATGCAGTGTTGGACACTCACGGGCAGGAACATCAATGTCGAGCTCGACGAAGGCTTTTTCGAGGAAGAGGATATTAAAGACCTCGAAATTTGTGGGGGTTGTGAGTTAGTCGTCGACTATATGTGGGATAACCTATGCACTGCATAGTTTACTAAAAGACAACAGCCCTTTTCAGGGCTATACACTGTCTCAAGAAATGAATACCTCACATACTGCTCTTATTGAATACAAAAAACGAGGTTGGTCAGGGTGCACTATTGCGGTGGGGAGCGTGATACAAGAAGTTTCCACCCCGGATAAAATTTCACGGATCTCCAACAAAATTGGCTTCAGGGGTGTCACAATAGCGATTATACAAGAATTTTTTCCACCCCGGTTAAAAATTCACGAATCTCCAACAAAATGGTTCAGGGGTGTCACTATAGCGTAATACAAGAAGCTTCCACCCGGATACAATTCTGAATCTCTAACAAAATGGTTCAGGGTGTCACTATAGCGTGATACAAGAAGTTTTCACCCCCGGATAAATTGGTGAGGGGTATATGGGGTGTCATCAAACCCTCGATAAATTGGGAGTATAGGGGTTTTGACATCTATGGCGTGGTTTTTTAACATGTGTTTTTTACATAGACAAACGGTGCTAGGGTAGATTTCAAAACAATTCCGGGGGGGGGGGGGGGGGGGAGGGGGGGGGGGGGGGGGCGTTCGATAATATAGACAAATATTGCAAAATAGTTACGCCCCCCCCCCCTAACCCGAAATCCTGGATCCGCGCCTGATGTCCACTATGCGGTAATAATTCAGTTAGAAAGATGGAACCGATCTGATGTGTAGTTTTCATAAGTCACGTAAGACTATTTTGCCGAGGTTATTTGTCGGACATTGTCACTACACTACACCACCGCTCGCTATATCGGCATTCGGCTGAATGTATTGTTTTCTATGCAAGATTAGTTAACCCTTGTACTGCGGAAAACGTAAATCGTCGTCTGCTGTCGATTTAGGTTTTATCTGGTTTCTCAATAAAAACATGGTTTGGCAACACTTTAGAATCATTTCCATTGGAAATGATTCTAAAGTGTTGTAAAAACATGGTTTTGATGAGAAAAATGGAAAATGAAACATTAACAGCAGACGACAAATTTTAATTCAGCATTGTAAGGGTTAACGCATTACATTTGGAATACACATTTTGGTGTATGAAACTTTGAAATATTTTCTAACACAGATTTCTCTTATTTCTCAACACAAATAGACGTTGTGACCACTCATTTGAACCGTCAATGAAGGTCAAATATATGCTTCCAATGACAAATACAGAAAATATTTCGATCAATAAAAGTGTGTATCTTCAGAATGTAATGCATTAAGTTAGTAACTGTACAGTAGAACCTGTATAACACTCGGAAACATGGGTGCTTAATGATAGGTTTTATTGTCATTTATATCCAATAATAATGTTTGTTCATGATTGCAAAGTACGTAAACATGTATTAGATTGCTCATGTGCCTGAATTACAATGGAACATCTCCAAACCGGACTCTGGGAACCTCCTAGGGTGTGCGAATTAGGGAGGTACCACTGTACTTGGATATATTCTTGGAAATCATGTAAACCACTATATGAGACGAGCCATGTGATTTTGTGCCTTCGGACATCTGCGTAGTTTCATGAAATACGTTTTCAAAATTTACAATCTTTTCCGTAAATTGCGTCAAAAGTTGACAAAATTATCAGAGTACATGCTGAATTGTCATATAAAATTTTGTCAAATTTTTTTACTTTATGAAAAATATTGTAATTTTTTTTAATGAAATGACGCAGATGTCCAAAGGTACAAAATGACATGGCGTGTCTCTTATGTGAGAGATGGGTCTTGTGTCCTTTGCAACCAATGTAGACTCGGATTTTCCTGGTTATACATGGCCACTTGTTCAATAGGGGTTTCCCAAAGCAAATTGTGTCTGAATATTTAGGGTTATTATGGTATGTATCGAAACATAATCTGTTTATCTGTCCGTCCATAACATTTCAATTCTTAACGCTTTCACCCCTAAGTAACTGCAATGGTGAGGGGGGCATATAGTGTTACCGGCGTCCGTACGTACGTACCCGAAACCTTAACGCTGGGTAAATGGCTTATAGTTTCTGTTTCCTTGCTCGGATCTGCTTCACATTTCACACACACATTGCTTCAATGCTCCTCTATCGTCCTGTCACAAATCCACATTCGTCCCATCCCCGCTAAGCCCAGGGTCAAGGTCAAATACTTGGTGCGTTCAAAAACTTAACGCTCGGGTAAATGGCTTATAATTTCTGTTTCTTTGCTCGGATCTGCTTCACATTTCACACACACAGTGCTCCAATGGTCCTCTACCGTCCTGTGACAAATCCACATTCGTCCCGCCCCCGCTAAGCTCAGGGTCAAGGTCACAGACTTTGTGCGTTCGAAACCTTAACACTCGGGTAAATGGCTTATAATTTCTGTTTCCTTTCTTAGATCTGCTTCACATTTCACACATGCATTGCTCCAATGGTCCTTTACTGCTCTGTGACAAATCCACATTCGTCCCGCCACCGCTAAGCCCAGGGTCAAGGTCACAGACTTGGTGCATTTGAAACCTTAACGCTCGGGTAAATGGCTTGTAATTTCTGTGTCCTTGCTCGGATCTGCTTCACATTTCACACACGCATTGCTCCAATGGTCCTCTACCGCCCTGTGACAAATCCACATTCGTCCTGCCCCCGTTAAGCACAGGGTCATGGTCACAGACTTGGTGCGTTTGAAACCTTAACATTCAGTTAAATGGCTTATAATTTGTATTTCCTTGCTCGGATCTGCTTCACATTTCACACACGCATTGCTACAATGGTCCTCTACCGCCCTGTGACAAATCCACATTCGTCCCGCCCCCACTAAGCCCAGGGTCAAGGTCACAGACTTGGTGCGTTCAAAACCTTAAAGGTACATGCCCACGCAGTAGGCACAAAATGTTCTTTATAGGAATTAAATAAGTGTATAATTATGTCACTATTCCACCAGTTCTAAAAATGACGAGTGCCCGCTATACAAATATAATCATTTATTAATTATCAATTTACTGTTAGCGACGCGCGGTGGTAACAGTCTATTTTGATAATGTGCGGGGACGACGACTTTCACATCACGGCTTGCGGTGCGCATGCGCAGTATACTACGCGCGCCAGTAGGCTTCCCAATATGTAAACAAGAATATCAACATGTCGAAACGTCCAGGACGGAAATTGTATGAAACGGCATCGGCCAAAAAAAGGCGAAAGGTCTGAGGGACAGGCAGTACAGAGAGAGAGAGAGTGGTCAATATTGGCGACCAGATCACCAAATGGAAAGAGTTACGTGGAGATTTAGATTTGGACTCAAACAGAGATTGTTGTTCTCAACTTCCGATACTTCACTGCGCATGTCAAATATGTGATATGATTGACCGTGTCACGTGACGCGTGTTGGTAAAAATAGTACGAGGTCGGAAAATACCCTTTCTGGTCGCGGCATATAAAATGCGATTTAACACCAATTAACATGATTAACACGCGCCGTAATTAAAAATAACTCGTTGGTGGGTAGACAAATGGCTCCTATAAGGCATGACAGAAAATTAAAAGTAGTAGTACAGTGTAACCTGCTGCGTGGGCAGGCATTCGTGTGCCGACAGGCCACATTTCTAGTTGTATATTAATTTCCGGACCAATCCAATCGTCACAAAATTATTTTCAGACTAGTCCATTTATGAAAAGGGCATGTTTTTGTTGTTCTCAAAAACGTGAATATTACTTGCAAAAAGTGCAGATCCTGATGAGACGGCTCGTCACGAGCCGGCTCATCTGGATCTACACTATTTGCCAATACCACTATACAGGCCAGTGGTGTTGAAAGGGTTAGATTAAATACTAATATAATTATTATCTCTTGAAACCGTAAATCATGTGTTTCTAATCTGTTTCGATAGGTTTTACTACTGCTCTTTATCCATCTGTCCATTAACATATTTAAACATCCCGAATTGTCCAGCCAATGTTGGCTCAACTTGACGGGGATGGCAGAAGCATTTTTAGGTTTGTTAAAGGTACATGCCCACTCAGTAGGTTATACTATAGGGAGACAGATAGCTTTGTATATTCTGTAGACATTTTCTGGCAAAATAAACATTCATTCACCATTACCCCTCGTATCATTATTATACATTATATAAATTTCCACACTGATATCAGGGGCGATAACCGTGTTTCCTTAAAATTTTAGCGGATATTTAACGGCTATTTATTCACTGTATTTGTTGGTTTGCAATGATCATACTTTATAATCTGTCGAAAATATTATTTTTCAGGTGAAGCATTTAGTTAGTATAAATAATTACAAAAAGATCATGCCTCGTTTGCATATGAAAATAGCCTGATACCACCGCGAGTCGCTATCAGTAAATTAAATATTACTAAATGATTATATCTGTATAGCGGGCACTCGTAATTTTTAGAACTGGTGGAATAGTGACACAATTATACACTTATTTAATTCATATAAAGACCGTTTTGTGCCTACTGGGTGGGCATGTACATTTAAATTGGAGGGTTTACATATAGATAAAACTGGTCGTGTGAATTGTGACATGCTCAATTGAAGGGATTGATGAGGTAAACACTGACCTGGCGCTGAACCGACCATTAGGATTCATACTATTATTGTATTATCAACACACTACTGGCTGAGCAACACAGGCCCATTTATACCTTTTGTTTGTGTTTGAATGTGTATATTTTAGTCGATAATTATAATTAGTATATCGTATTAGTATATGACCCGGTTGTTAAATGGACGTAAAATCGATATAATCAACCAGGGTCCAGTTGCTCAAAACCTCTGTTAGCTTAACAGACTGTTTAATCCTTAGTAATGCTAAGGATTTAACAGTCTGTTAAGCTAACAGAAGCTTTGAGCAACCGGGCCCAGTCAATCAAAGTGAAAAGTGTTAGCCCAGATTTGACTGCTAGTGCATGTAAACTACATTGTTTGACAACTTGGTAATGCCCATATTTTGATTGACAATTGTATACACATGCTGCTCAGTATTATTACATTTGAGACACGCCATGTGATTTTATACCTTCGGCCATGTGTGTAATTTCTGTAAAGACGTTTACAAAATTTACAATATTTTCCGTAAATGGCATCAAAAGTTGATGAAACTTTCAGAGTACATGCGGAATATTTTACTCTGAAAGTTTTCAACTTTTTACTTTATTCATGAAAAATTCACCAAAAGTTTTGTAAAAATATTTAATGAAATTATGCAGACGTCAGAAGGTACAAAATCCCATGGCGTGTCTCATTTGATGATTGATACCTCTACCTCTTCCTTGGTACCAATCATATTACTTTTAGGGAGTCGGCAGGGATTGGCTGTGGCTCAGGGGTTAGAACACCTGACTTCCAATCCGGAGGTTGTGGGTTCAAATCTCGCCTTAGGCATAAAAAATACTTTGATAGTATTTCCATCCCACTGGACTATTGGATGAGACTTTAAACTGTAGCCTTCTATCTATATGAACCTATATGATCATTATTTTGTTTATTTCTCCGTAAAGATATATGTTGTTACCACTCATTTGAACCGTCTCGTCGAGACGGTTCAAATGAGTGGTAATAACATATACTTTTGAGATGAAATAAAGAAAATAGGATTTTTTTACCTAAAAAGTTTCATACTACTTTCAGATGAGACTTTAAACTGTGGTCCCGTATCTATATGACCCTAGCTGTTGGTGAGACGTGAAACCCGTTCACTTTCACTTTTTTCTTTCTTGGTAACAATCGTATTACTTTTAGGGAGTTGGGCTGTGGATAGAATACAGAACTTCAATACTGAATGTTGTGAGTTCAAAACCTACCTACCAGGCCATGAAAATATTCCGTTCTGATTTTGGGATCTTCCCCCCAATGCAGCAGGTTAAAATGGGATCGAACCCGTTTGCCCGGCCTTACATGACCTTAGCTGTTGATAGGCCGTTAAACTCTAATAAACAAACAAACTAAGGATACGATAATTTTTGTTGAAAAGATCATTATTTTGTTTATTTCTCCATAAAGGTATATGTTGTTACCACTCGATTGAACCGTCTCATCGAGACGGTTCAAATGAGTGGTAATAACATATACTTTTGAGATGAAATAAAGAAAATAGGATTTTTCACCTAAAAAGTTTCATACTACTATAATTGTATCCTGTCTTTAATGGGTTAAATAATGCCAACTGTGTAGAAGGTAGATGGAGTAATTTTTATGTACCCGAAATTTGCGGGACATTCATGTATATCAAATATACATGTGTGTCATAATTGGGCTGTCCGATGACAAAATGTAATATTGTAACAAGAAATATAACATCCGATCAGCTGTCGTAACTCTTTGCATGCTAGCAGTGAAGAACAACAGCCAACAAGTTTGGAGTATTTTTTCTTGGAATTTCATTAGTATTGCGTCCTCCGGATTCGTCCTCCGGACTCCGTTGTAATGAAATTCCAAGAGACATATATCTGCTTACGGCAAGAAACATATTGGAGAAAGACAGTAAACAGACTATATTTCCATAGTTTCAAAATCGTTGCATGTTTTACATGCCAAGAACGGTATAAAGAAGGAGACAGATTTTTTGGAGGGCATGGGAGACGGGGTGAGCTTACAGTCACCAAGTGAGCTTACATTCAGCAAGTCATCCCGGCTATTGCAGTGTCTTCTGTGCAAGAGTGTCTGGTGTTGAATGCTAGTCTGGTATAGGCCGTTAAACACCAACAAACAAAACCGAACAAATTGAACCACGCTTCACTTGACTCCAAGTGTCTAATTACATCATAGCATTCATTCGGGAATTTCTGGACATCCACTGTATTGTGAAAATATTTTATGTATTTAACACATGGGCCACCGGCTGAGGAAATAGAAACTTACAAACATTGCGAAAAAAGGGCACTAATTGGAGATATATATCTTTGCACACTGACACAGAATGATTAGATTTTATTTGATTTACTGGTGTTGCTAATGCTACTCCATGGATGGATTAACGACCAGTGTATGCACTGAGCTGAATGCAAGCTGAACTGCGGCTACTCGGTCGCATATATTGTAAAGTTCCCTTTTCTCAGCCGGTGCCATATAAACTATTAAGGAACATTATAAGTTTGCCGAATATGATTTCGAACAATTGTTTTGTATTGTAAATGATATTCAAATGCTAGGACAATTTTTGTCGCGCCCGCTTGCGGAAAACGTGATATAGTCGGTACTTTGGCATATGTACGTATGTACGTGTGTCCGGTTAAAGTTTTTGGTTAAGTTTTTTGGTTAAAGTTTTTCGTTATACTATATCTTCTTTTTTTAGTGACCATGCCTCGCCACAAGGCGCGACATGCAGGCCGCAGCCATGTAGTTCAGGAAAGTAGGGAGACGGCTTCTCTTTTCCTCTCAGATTTCTAACATGTTATAATAATCTGTGACTATTTAAATATAGAAATCATATTCAGTGAACTCGTGTTTGATAAAGTTGATTATCTAATTTGTATATGCCTGTATGAAAAAACAAAATTATATGTAATGTGTGTGTGTGTTCAATAAATGTATTGATTATTTGGCATACTCTTTAGTGTTGTCTTTGTGTGTACCAACACCATTTTTATAACTGATACTCAATGTCACATAATGAGGTAATGACTTTTTGTCGAGCCCGCTTGCGGAAAGCGAGACATAGTGATCACAATGACGTCCGGGTGTCCGTCCGTCTGTCCGTCAGAAATCTGCGTTAAAGTTTTTAAATTCCTTATATCTCTGCAGTCGTAAGTCACATTGACTTGAAACTTCATATGCTTATTAGTCATGATCCATGTATTCATGCTGTATCCGACTCATACGGTCCCTGTGCTGAAGGTCAAGGTCAAATGACTTAGACGTTTGTGTTCTGAAATCTGCTTTACACTTTTTAAATACCTTATATCTCTGCAGTCCTAAGTCACATTGACTTGAAACTTCATATACATGTACTTATTAGTCATCATCTATATATTCATGCTGTATCCCACTCATGCGGCCCCTCTGCCCAAGGTCAAGGTCAAATGACTTGGAAGTTTGCATTAAAGTTTTTAAATACCTTATATCTCTGCAGTCCTAAGTCACATGGACTTGATAGACATGTGGACTGTACCAGGACCTACATGAACCAGATATCCAGTAAGAATCATCAGCTATAGCCCACTAGCATCTATACACATAGACCTGTGGACTGTACCGGGACCTACATGAACCAGATGTCCAGAAAGAATCCTCAGCTATAGCCCACTAGCATCTATACACATAGACATGTGGTCTGTACCGGGACATACATGAAACAGATGTCCAGTAAGAACCACCAGTTATAGCCCACTAGGATCTATACACACAGACATGTGGACTGCACCGGGACCTACATGAACCAGATGTCCAGTAAGAACAACCAGCATTAGCCCACTAGGATATATACACACAGACATGAGCACTGTACCAGGACCTACATGAACCAGATGTCCAGAAAGAATCCTCCGCTATAGCCCACTAGCATATATACACACAGACATGTGGACTGTACCGGGACCTACATGAACCAGATGTCCAGTAAGAATCGCCAGTTATAGCCCACTAGCATCTATACACACGGACATGTGGACTGTACCGGGACCTACATGAACGAGATGTCCAGTAAGAATCGCCAGTTATAGCCCACTAGCATGTATACACACAGACATGTGGACTGTACCGGGACCTACATGAACCAGATGTCCAGTAAGAATCACCAGTTATAGCCCACTAGCATCTATACACACAGACATGTGGACTGTACCGGGACCTACATGAACCAGATGTCCAGTAAGAATCGCCAGTTATAGCCCACTAGCATCTATACACACGGACATGTGGACTGTACCGGGACCTACATGAACCAGATGTCCAGTAAGAATCACCAGTTATAGCCCACTAGCATCTATACACACAGACATGTGGACTGTACCGGACCTACATGAACCAGATGTCCAGTAAGAATAGCCAGTTATAGCCCACTAGCATCTATACACACGGACATGTGGACTGTACCGGGACCTACATGAACCAGATGTCCAGTAAGAATCGCCAGTTATAGCCCACTAGCATCTATACACACGGACATGTGGACTGTACCGGGACCTACATGAACCAGATGTCCAGTAAGAATCACCACTTATAGCCCACTAGCATATATACACACAGACATGTGGACTGTACCGGGACCTACATGAACAAGATGTCCAGTAAGAATCACCAGTTATAGCCCACTAGCATCTATACACACAGACATGTGGACTGCACCGGGACCTACATGAACCAGATGTCCATTAAGAATAACCAGTTATAGCCCACTAACATTTATACACACAGACATGTGGACTGTACCGGGACCTACATGAACCAGATGTCCAGTAAGAACCACCAGCTATAGCCCACTAGGATATATACACACAGACATGAGGACTGTACCAGGACCTACATGAACCAGATGTCCATGGCCAAAATGACAGAAATACTCAACAATACGAGTATGGTATTGATGACGTAATTGTAGCGATCCAGTGCCGTATTTCTATACCAATACTTGGCAATACGTACTAAAATCCGGATGCGTATTGTTGTCAGATAGGTTAAATATATACGTGCCGGTTATTCATCCGTATTCTTCTACAATACGGATACCAATACGGATATGTATGCATCTGCAATACACATACCAATACGGACATGTCTTTTTTTACAATACACATACCAATACGGATATATATTCTTATGCAATACACATACCAATACGGATATGTATTGATATCGAATACCTTCGCCAATACGTACATATACGTATGGACAATACTATAGTAAATGCTTATGCGCATTGTTGAAAATTATGCATACGTATTCAGGTGTGCACATGCTAATATTTGACAACGATTCAAATGTAAGTGTATATTGTGGCAGGAATATATTAGGGTACCTGCGGGGGATGTTAAATTGTATTACTCCGGTTCATGACCGATCTGAAGTTTAATCCATATTGGTTGTTGGAGGTCGGTTTTCGTCGGTACTGGCTGGCGGAAAGTGCTCTCGCAGTAACATTGTAAACAAACGAAATTGTATTGTGTGAAAAAACACACTAACACATAACGTAGATACATAGAGTAATACAATTACAATACTATTGTCTGTTCCACGTTTTGCTGCCGACGAACGTTTGGCTATTAAATCGATTAAATATAAACAATACAAAATGTAAGTACATTTTAATCAATAAAGTCACCCTCCCTCAAAAACATTAGTTGACGAAATTCCATAAACTATTGTTAGTTGACGAAATTCGTTTGGGGGGTAAAATAGATTGAAATATTTTTTTATTTGTTGACCGATTTTCAAAATCTAACTTTTGTTTTCTTATTTACATCATTTCCAAGCTATCTCGTCAGGTTTCCGAGTCAATTTCCAAAATCTTTCAGTTTTTTAAAATATAGATTTTATTGAGAAATAACGATTTTCCTATGGGAATTTAACATGGGGGCTAAAATTAGATTTGTTTATTAAAGTGATTTTTTATTTGTTTACCGATTTACAAAATCTAACTTTTTTTCTCTTATTTACATCATTTCCAAGCTATCTCGCCAGGTTTCCGAGTCAATTTCCAAAAAAAATATTTATTTTTTTACCCTCTTACTGTTTGCCCCA